>APFE031089238.1:0-16916 GCA_000404065.3 Pinus taeda | reverse complement strand
AGTAGAGTAAAGAGAGGAGGAAAGCATTAACAAGTATGTTAGTGGTATACATAAATATCCTTCCCTAAAAGGACAACCTCTTCTACACTCAATAAGTCAAGATCCCTCTTTCGCCCCATGAAATAAATAAGTGCCTATGCATAATTCTTTCAACAAATAAAAATGAAAAAATGAAAAATGAACTAAAGGGTGAAAGGAGAGATAGGCTTCTTGTGCAGAGAGGTGGAGAAAGAAACTTCATCAGGGTATTATCAAGGCTTGCTAGCAGAAGAGCAATGCTCACATTCCTGAAGTGACTCTATCATGGTATTACCTAGGCCTGGTGGCAACAAAGCAACACCAAAGATAAAAGCTAAAACTCTGACAGTTTCTTTCACTTGTGCATCTATATACTCCTCATCCCCAATCAAAACAAACTATTTTGACTTGGCTTGGTATGTGTGCTACCAATAAGGAGAATGGTATGGACTATATCTCTAACTCAAGCTAAGTGAAGAAGCTATGATAATAAAAGAACTGAACAATAATTCCAGCAGAGTTAGACCTTTTTTTGCATGAGACAAAGTTGATACAGAGAGCTAGATTCCTACCAGTGTGTCACCAATGTTGTAGCGGCTACAACCACCCTACAAAATGTTTCATGTGTTTCAATTTTGGAGCTTTCCTTTTTATCTACAAGAGCTCATATTGCACTAATCCAAGTATTCATGCTTCGACTAAGACTTATATTTACATTTTCGCTTGTGTTTACTAACTTACCCAATTCTTCTAAGTCACAAGCTAATCTCCCAACTTGGTTTCATAATAGTTTTGGGATTTCCTCCAGAAACTACGCAATCCTGAAGGGAAAGTAGCCTTGATGATTGGAATTGCATAGTCCTGAATGGCAGTCGGCCTTGAGCTCAGAACCTACACAGTCATAGAATGCATCCCAACAATAAGCGCATAAATTTTGCAACCCTCACTAAGATCAAAAACTTATCAGTGCACATTGAGTCGGAAAGTTGCCCAGTTCTCCAGAACTACACAATCTTTCCCCATAGTGTGCATGACAATTCCCCCCCGGAGAAGAAAGAAAACTAAAGGGAAAAAGGAATCTCTAGGAAGTAGGGATCTATTATTATTTTCTCTAACATCGTACATTGCTATTTTTATAGGTTTCCACCAAGTGTTGCCTTTCTCCTTGATCTCGGCCATGTGCGTCATAAAACCTCATTTGATCAAATATAGTTAATTGATGCCTCTAAAGCTCATTTGAGCATTCCATATTTGTCTCTAGTATTCCCGAAGAGATTAATGAACCTTCAGTGGGGTCATCGTTGCTTTTCTGGGTGGGTTTCTCTTTTATCACCTTTTGTCATTTCACTTGTGCGAGTGTTCTTTTTCTTGTTCCTCTTCATGGTTGTTGGTGTTTCAACTTATCTTAGCTTGTAGAGATGTTGTTTCGAGTTATAACTTTCATTTCACAAGTGTCACATAGGTTTTCTTGTTTTTCCCTGATGGTCACAGTTACGACAACTCTCCTCACACACTTGATTTTCCTTCTGTTTGGTTAGTTTCTGCACTTGATCTATATTGATTCATTCACCATTATTAATTTTTACACTCAATATCACACCATCTTCTGCTCGTTTTTCACACTCCCACTGGGAAGATCTATACTTCCCTTGGCTGGATTTTTCCTTTCCTACTTGGGAACTACACAAACCTAAGGCTCAAGCCACAAGATGGCCTATGGAATTGCGCAGTGCGTAGTATAGGTGGCTTCAACTGCACAATTCAAGGGGTCAACCTTCCACCTTGGCCACTTAGACTATGTAATGCAAAGTCTCTCCCATTCTCTTCCCAGGCTAGGACTGTGCATTGCAAAATCCCAAGCCTCAAGCTTCAGCCTTGGATGCTATGTCTGCACAATGTGCAGTTCCCTTAGGTATCCAGTCCCTCTTACTAATGAAAATTATGCAATCCTTCCCATGATATGCATCTCTTGCTGCTTGATCATGCTTTGAAGATATATATGCTAGAGCTAATGTTTTCTTACCATGAGTGTCCTTTTTGTCCGACAAGTACCACACGTGTGAAGCACTTCTCTCCAGTAGTCATTATTACCATGGAACCTAAGAGAGCTTCTTCAAAAGAAAGAAATCAAGATTGGAAAGAAATTGAGAAAGCGCCAGGTAACTTGCCAACATATGAAGACACTCAATTTTTTATAGAAAAGGAGTCAACACTAACAGGACAGAAAGTCTAGTAGTAGTAGGAGAAGCCAATAACCCTATACATGATAAAGGAAAGAGAAAGGCGGTGGATAGTATAGAGGAGGAATAAAGTTGTAAGATGAAGGAAAATCCAATCTTCATGCACACATATTTGGTAGTGGAAGAAAAAGGAAGTAGAGGATATAGAGAGCAGAGTGCAGGAAGAGAGAAAAGCAAAGCTTGTAGGAAGCAAAACTGAGGGTGCTGAAAGAGGACAAGAATTGAGGGAAGAAAAAGAATAAAGGAGGAAAGAGCAAGAGGAGAAGAAAAAACAAGAAGAATAAGAAAGGAATGATGCAATTTTAGGAGAAACAACGTCGATTCATGTTGAAGATCAAGGACAAAACCAACCAAAACTAGAATGGGAGAGCAAAAATATATAGGATTGAGAGCTTGCTCAACAGATTGAAGAATTGATTGAATTTGTGGACATGGAGTTGGAACCAGAACCATAGGATGATGATGTTGACCTAATGCCCAGTGCACCATAGGTCACCATTTAGCCTCCATAACCTCCAACCGTAGATTTATCCCTGAGCAAGGAAGGGGACATAATTATTCTTAATGATGATCCAGTAATGTGTGTACAATATGTCATATAATGAACCTCAAAAGAATATTGTACAAGTAGAAAGAGAGAATTTTTCAGATGGTCATGCATCACTTGCATTCATTAGAGAAAGGGTGATAGTGGAGGACATTAGCGGGAACCCAAATGCCATTGCCGAAGCCAACTTGGTCTTTGTGGGTGTGATGAGATCAAACACTCAGTATTTAATGGTCTAGAGTAAGAAATTGATACAAAATTTACACATTTCTTGGCAAGCGATAAAACGACTCCTTGGATAAGCGCATAATGCATCTCCCACACAGGTTTTCTTGGGGGAAATGAGAGCACCAATACTTCATGAGGTATCAACAGTTGAAGAAACCACACGGGACCTATATGAGGAGCTCATGATCATACATGAGGCAATTGTCCACTTGGATAGCTTGCAGCAACAGAGCAAGGAATTTTTCAAGACTCCTAGGAATGTAGAAACTGCCATCACTGTTGTGCAGGAATGGACAATGTGATACAAAGGTGCACCACTTACCTTGGTAAAGAAGATGAAGCCACAAGCATAGTTGGAGAGATCAAGAGTTCCAATATTGATTCAAAACAAAAATCAGCTCACCTTATTCATTGGAAACATTCAGGCCCATATGTACGGTTGTACAACAATTTGGATTTCATGGTGGGAACCCACAATGTCCCATCAATTAGCTCACTCACCGAAGCTAAACACAAACACTAAGTCAGGCAGGAGATTAAGGAGTACTTGGAGTAGCTGAGATAGGTTTCCACCAATGAGGATTTAGTGCTCAACAAACAATACATACATAACTACATCGATGGTCCTATCCTGATCAAAACCATGTTGCTCTTGCTTGAGAAAGAAGTTAAGATTGGTTCCAAACCATTGTACCTGGATGTTATGGAGGCTAGAGTCTGTCCATCATGACACAATCATCACATAGTACCAAGCTTGGCATCATATGTGACTGAGAAGCATCAAATGGAAGGTGTCGATATAAAGTGTTCACTCAAGAATCATAGTGTCTTTCTTGTTAGGATTTCAAGTTGTCTCTACCCTATTTCATCCTATATGGGTATGAGTGTAAAATGTGATATTATTTGTAATTGTGTTTTAAGTGAAATTCCAAATGCCAATATTGCAATATGAAGATTCATCATGTAATGTAATGTCGCATTTTGTAAATAAGTTGAGGAGTAATGACGGTAGTCCAAATGCCACAAAGGGGAGTTGAAGAGTCACCCCCTCTTGTTATAAATAGAACCTCATAACTCATGTAAAGGGATTTTCTGGAGCGAAGCTTTTGGATAGGCTTAGGCTTAGGAAGAGTTTGGGAGTATTGTTGATCCAAGGGATCAACGAAGTTCTCAAAATTCAAAGTGTTCAAAAGTTCTCAAACCTATACTAGAGGGTAGATCTTGATGACCTAGATCCAATGAGACTTAAATCGCTCAAAACTGACATCATATGCTCCCGATGTTGCATTCTGATCATTTTCCCAAACAGGTAAAAATTTTGCAGGTTGGTTGTAGGGCTGTTGATTGGGCAGTCCATATGATGATTGGGCAAGGTGAATGGGTAGGATGAATGTATAATTTGGGCCAATGAATGGCTGCCGAGTTTCATTTCTGATTGGTTCGAATTTGTTGTGTTTTCATTACTCGAAATGGATTTTAAGTAGTCCAATGAATGGAGGTCGTGCAGAGCAATGGATGGATGCCATGTGGCCTCCCAATAGTTCATTAAAAAAAAATTATCGGTAAAATTGCCTCCGGGATATTTGAGCACATGGCCTTCAAACAAACAGTTCAGCACCTTACCGCTAGGGTGTGTGGTAGTTCTCAACAGGTATACTATAAAACTTACATTTAAGTTTTTCCATCAATTGTATTAGGGAATGAGGTCAGGGTTAAGCCCTAACCCTTAATCACCCCATGCCCACTAGACCATATGCAGAGGAGCCAAGGGCTCGGGCATAGCCCCAGCTCATAGTTCTAACACTAATAGATAACACCCACCAGACCACATACCAAATAGCGTAGAGCACCAACAGTAAAGGGTGTAAACATGGGGACCCACCCTAGTCATATGCCACTACATAACCACAGTGCACCACAACAAAGGGGTGAGTGCTGAGTCTGGGTTTGGGCGTGTAAGCTTTGGGATAAGCCCACTCTTATTGCAGCATGGAACCGATCACTGAGAATTTTGGGTTTATGCCAATAGGAGTGGGCGGTTAGCCCCAACCCTAGGATGCATGGCCCCATGTGGCCATAGTTTTCTGCCTATGTGCCGTATAGGAAAATTAAACCAAGTGAAAAAATGCACCAATTTCAGTGTGAATCTCGTCGGTGTTGGGCGAAACTGTTATTTGGTCTGCTCATGAAAGGTGAAATTCATAGGATGGTTGGCAGTCCAGTGTAGTATGTAGATCAATTAGTGGAAGAAACTTTGGGAGACTATAACTTCTTCAATTTTTGGCCAAATTGAGCCCAACAAAATCCCAGCTAGGGGTTTTTTATTGTTCTAAAGCCATTAGAGACATAATATTTACATTCCAAGCACTGTAAATCCATGTAAGCACAAATTTGAGCACTTAATGAAAGAGTCCCAACATTGGAAGCTGGACCAGGAGATGTATCGCACGAAAGGGGTGAACATGTTTATCATTTTTGTTGTTATGTGTTTACGATATGCTATATGGTCTTTGTTATTATTGTTAACTAAGTTTAAAAAACAATTTTTTTATGTTTTTTGTAAAGTGATCCACTACCCAAAATACATAAAATTTTACTTGGAAATTTTCCATCACCTTTATGTTTTCATAACAAATCCGTTTGGTATCAAAGCCCAAGGTTATTTTGAAGGTTTGATTTTGTTTGTAATTTTTTTCTGACGCTTACAAGGTTGAAGCTTAAAAGAGGAGAAGGAGAACTTGTGGAGCCAAGGTGTCACATTGTTTCAAGGAGAACACGCACACGTCAAGCTTCACTAGTCATGGCACATGAAGAAGGTCTTGAAGGGATGTCTGAAGATGAACAAACTTTTATAAAAGATTTCTTTGAGATGTCTGAAATGGTAAAATTTCTTTATGAGGATAGGAATTCAAGGTTGCAAGGAGAGAGGTCAAAACCTCCAAAGGGAAATGGAGGAAAAGGAGACAAACCTACAAAAGGGAATTGTGGGAATGGTGATAAGCCTCCATCATCCTCATCTTCATCCCCATCTTATTCTACTTCTTCAACCCTTCCACACAGAGTTCCAAATTATCTAATGGGAAATGGTAAAACACCCTTGTTAAGGCTTCACATAAAGTTTTAATATCCTATGTACAATGGAGAGGTAAATGCTGAGAAATTATATAATTGGGTTCGTCAGATTAGAGTGTATTGCAGGATACAAAGAATCAAGGATAATGAGACCAAAAATCAGCTTGCTTTTCTTAGGTTAGAAGGTGCAACACATATTTGGTGGGGGATCAAAACTCAAGAGGACAAGAAGAAACATGGTAAGGTTTTATCCTCTTTGAATGATTTTGTTGTTGCAATAAGAAGGCAATTTTATCCATTAGCATACATTCAAAAAGATATCATGGATTGGAAAAGCTTTAGGCAAGCTAAGGGTCAAAATGTGTAAAGATACACTCAAGAATTTAGGAAAAGAGACATGATTTTAGGTATATATTTATCCTTTTAAGACACTTTAATCAAATACTTTGGAGGATTGCCTAGTTATTTGAGACACGCAATTCTCATGTTTAACCCTACAAAACTAGTTGAAGTTTGTGTATAGGAAACTCATTTAGAAGTAAGAGGGAATAATGTTCCTTAAGAGGGCAACGGAAAGCCATTCAAGTGTGGAGACAAAGGAAAGGGGAAATTCAAAGGAAAGCGGAAGAAGAATGTTTTAGTAAAAAAGGAGGGGGAAAAACTCACATGTAAACATTGTTCAAAAGAAGGCCATGATGAAGACCACTGTTGGAAATTTCATCTTGAAATGAGACCCAAAAAATTTAGCAAAAAAGGGGAAAAAATGACTATTGCAACTACACAACATGATTTAGGATCTGATTCTAGGGATGAAACAAATATCACAACTATGGGATTTAAATGTAAGGACTCTATTGCAAGTAATAGTTCTTCAAGTAGCCTAAATGAAACTCAATATGAAAAAGAAAGAATAGAGCTTATCCACATTAGAGTCATTTCAAAACATACCAAGATAGATACATTGTCTGATAATGGACCACAAAAAGAATTATTTCAGAAGAAATTGTTAAGAAATTGAATTTGGAAACCACTCCTCGTCCTAAACCTTATCTTTTAGGTTGGATATGTGACAATGCAAAACTAAATGTGACAAAAAGATACGAAATGAGATTTTCCATCACTGTAAACTTTATAGATGAGGTATACCTTGATGTTATTCCACTTGACATTCGTGGTATTGTTTTGGGAAGCCCATATTTATATGGTAGGAGTGCCATCTTTCATCTCCCTTGAGAACAAATATCACTTGTTTAATGTTGGGATTTGGTACATTGTTAGAGCACATAGAAAGAAGTTTAATTTATCACTTGTGGTTGTTGGACAAATGAAGAGGCTTGTTAATACTAGTAAAAACTTTTTACTTTTGATGATCAAACCCAAAGAGAATGTGGAAAATGAAGCATTCCAAGGATGTGATGCAAGATTAAAATCTAATTTGTATGAGGTTGTTAACACCCATGATGAGATGTTTTAGGAACCCAAAGGATTGCCTCCTAAAAGAGGAATCCAACATGAGATCCAATTGTAGAAAGATTGCCCTATTCCAAACATTGGCATGTACAAGATGTCAGTGATGGAGAGTGCAGAAATCAAGAAACAAATCCAAGAGTTTCTTGATAAAGTGGTCATCATACCAAGCACATCGCCATGCGGGTCATGAATTGTTTTATTACCAAAGAAATATGGTACATGGCGCATGTGTGGATTTCAAAGCCTTGAACAAGATTACAGTAAAGAATTGTTACCCTCTTCCTCAAATTGATGATTTACTTGATCATTGAAAGATGTCGTGTATCTCACTAAGTTGGAATTAATAAGTGGCTATCATCATATTAGGATTGTTGAAGGAGACATATGGAAGACAACTTAAAAAAAAAAAAAAACAATGTTTTTTTGAATGGTTGGTTATGTCATTTGGACTTTGTAATGCTCTTGCAACATTCATGAGAGTTATGAATAATGTCTTAAGGAGTTTTCTTGGTGATTTTGTGATTTTCTACCTAGATGACATATTGATATTCAGTAAAACCCATGAAGAACATGCTAGGCATGTCAGGAAAGTCTTAGATGTCTTGAAGAAAGAAAAGTTGTTTTAAAATATGTCTAAATGATCCAGGAGGATCTCGAGACACCAAGGGAATGGATAAAGGCTTGAAATTCAAAATGGAAAAAAGGAGTAGTTGATGGCATCAGTTGAAAGGGTTCATCTTCTTGATCGCAATGGCACGAACGGTTCGTCAATCTGAGCTTGTATGCAAAAGATAGAGCCCCTCAAAGATTGGTATGGCAGAGGAAAAATGGGGCGCACAGGGCGCCACATGGCATCCCAGTTAGCACGTGGGATCCACATGGCAGCTTGACACTTGGCATTCTTCCAGTGGCCTTCTAGACCTGTGCAAGAGAGCAATTTTTTTATTATTATTTTTGGGTTATTAAAAAAACTATATAACAAATTTTGTTTATAGTTATTAAAATAACTCTAGATAAAAAGTCAAAACATATCTATAAACCGTATAAAATATCGTTACACCCATATAATCCCATATAAAGGGAAAAACCCAACCTATAAACAAAATGCATGGCAAGGTATGGAAATATGGTTATTGAAACCAACATATAACAATTATACCATGAAATGGTTATATTGGTTATTTAAAAAGTTAATATCCAAAATTTTTTCCATGGTGGTTACATGGTTAAATAAAACCATAATGTATATTTATAACCCCAAAACCATGGAGCCAACGCACATAACAAAGCCATTGCATATGCTAAAGTTTGGATACGGTTGAGTACACGGAATGTTGACCTTAATAAGGTGGGGGCTTGGGTAAGGTGGTCACGTATGTGGGCTTGGGTAAGGCGGCCACGTATGTGGTCCCACCACCCATGCGTACTATAAAAACATCAACTGCAACCAGATTTAATGCATATCGGTTGGAATGGATGGGTGTGGTTCTGGGCGATTCCTATTTCCAACTCCACTGCAATATAAATGCAGTCTGACATGCAAGGGGAATAGGGGCTGCCTTGCATTTATATTTCTCTCAAAGTTGACTTTGGCATGTTAGCAGCAAGGCAACCCCCTATTCCCCTTGCATGTCAGAAGCATTTATATTGCAGTGGAGTTGGAAATAGGATTTGCCGTGGTTCTGTGAGGTATGGGCCCGCCCCTAACAATGGTAAAAAATAATATATGTTATATATGTTGGTTAAAGATTAGTAATGGGTTGTAAAATGGGGTGGATAAAAATAACCCATAACAGTATTATGATTTAAAATCCACTTTAAACTTTATATAAACTCATTTTTTACCATTGTCAAGGGAGGAGATTAGCGGCATGAATTTCGAGACAAGGTGGTGGAACCTTGAGCACTCAGAGACATTGGTGGAACCTTGCCTGAGCAGAGTTTTTGCAGGAGGTTGATTTTTGGTCCAGTCTCAGAATTGGGAAAGTTTTATATGGATTTTTCACCTCTTGATGACGGGAATCCATTGGCAGTGTCAGTTTCTGCGACAGAGCTCTCCAATTTTTGGGCACTTTTCAACATGGAGGTATAATGCTCCATTTTGTAAATTGATGAATGTACTTCTTTGATGCCATTTCTTTTTAATGAATGAATGCCTCCCCATTGATCGAGCAGGGCCTGAAGACGTAGTCCAGGAGGGACGAACTCCGTTATCAAGCTTCTTTTCTTCTTGTCATGATTATGTGTTTCTTCTTCTTCTTCTCACATGTGCAAATTTAGGTTTCTCTTTGGTTAAGCTACAAACTGTTTATGTAATTCATTTCATGCATCTATAAATAAAAGATAACTTGGATCACCAAATGTGAATTTGGAAAGACCACATTAGTGTACTGGGGACATTTTGTTGGAGGGGGTGAATTCAAGATAGATCCCACAAAGGTCAAATTCATTGTAGATTGGCCAAATCCCAATAATGTAATTCAAGTTAGAATATTTTTGGGAGCGACCCAATATTGGAGAAAGTTAATTTCTAAATTTTCTTCAATTGCAAATCCATTACACGACATGATAAGTGTGAAAGTATGTTTTTTAGTGGGGACGCAAGCATCAGAAAGCCTTCAATGCATTGAAGGAGAGATTTATCACAAATCCAGTTGTTGCACTTCTAGATTTAAGACAACCATTCAAGATACAAACAAATGCAAGTGACTATGCCATTGGAGTGGTCTTGATGCAACATGGTAAGCCCATATGTTATCATTCTCAAAAATTTAATGGGGCACTAGTTAACTATCCCACATATGACAACGAATTGTATGCACTGGAGCCAAATGTGAAAAAGTGGAAACACTTTTTGATGGGAAAAGAAACTACCATTCACATTGATCATCAACCATTGCAATACTTGCAATCACAAACTAAGCTACAACAAGCGAGGCATTTCATATGGATGGGTTTCTTGTAGAAATTCCACTTGGTGATAAGGTATATGAAGGTATCTATTACATTGGTTTTTGACATGCTTTCTAGATCAATTGTTAGTGCTTTAGTTATTCTTAAGCATAACTCTATCATGCATGAGACCTATGTTGTACAATATACTTTAGATGATGATTTTAAAGATTTATATGCAACTTTGTGTCAAGGAAATCAAATAGAAGAATTAGATTACCATGTTTATGATAAATTTGTGTATCATCTTGGCAAGCGATGCATTTCGTAGTGTGAAATATTCAATATCATAAGGGAAGCACATACTTCTATTATTGTTGCCCATTTTGGTGTGGGCATGACTGGCACAATTACAAAGTTATTGTTTTTGGCCTCGAATGAATGAAAGTGTGTCACAATATGTAAGAGGATTTTATGTGCTACAAATAAGACTAACAAGAGAAATTTAGGATTGTATACTCGACTTGTAGTCCATTCTCATCTTGGGAAAGTGTTTCTATGGAATTTCTAGGAGGACTGCCTATGTATAAAAAAATCATGATTATATTTATGTTGTGGTGGATCGTTTCAACAAGATTTGTATTTTGATGCCTTGTAAGAATAAGGTTACAACTGAAAAGACTGCAAAAATGTTATTTCAACATGTATGGGTACATCTTGGGTTTCCCAAATCGATTGTTTTTTATCGAGATTCTCGATTTGTCAGGAAATTTTGTTCAAGCTTATGGGGACTCATGGACACCAGGTTGAAAAAGAGCACAACATTCCATCCACAAACCAATGGTCATACAGAAGCGGTGAACAAAATGGTGGTACATATTCTTCGTGGTTATTGCATAAACCATTCTAAGCTTCGAGATGAACACTTAAATTACATTCAATAAGCTTATAATCGGGCAAAGCATTCAACGACTCAAACATCTCCATTTGAGGCATGCTTTGGATACTTAGGAAAATAACCTTTAGATTTTATCTTTGGAACTGATGTTGCTATTGATGGTGATAGTGACATTGATAAGGCCAAGGAATTCATTGAACAAGTTCAATTGGTGCATCAGATGGTTCAAGAATAGTTGGAAAAGTGCTAAGCCAAGTACAAGACAACACATGATAAGCATTGTGTTGACCACAGTTTTCAAGTTGGAGATGAATTTTGGCTTTACATTAGCAAGTAGAGGCATAAAGGAGAAGGTAAAAAATTGAAACCAATAAGGTATGGACCTTAGAAAAGATTGTTAATAATGCCTTCTAGTTGGATCTGTCTCCTTTTGATTGATGATCAAGGAGAACCTGTTGAAATTCCTTCAATGGAATATTTCTCTCATGAATTTCTTGAACAATTGTAGCAAGACATTATCCTTGACAGAAAAACAAGAACTTCAAAATGAGGGAATGTGGAGCACCTTCGTGTTGGACTCAAAGGCACAAATCCAATAAAATACAAATGGATTGAGATTTTAAGGGTGAGTGAAGTATACACTCATCTGTTTGTTGACGAAAAGTAGTATTTTGGAGGTCCAAAAGCTTCTAGTGGGGAGGAGTGATATAAGGGATCAATAAAGTGCTCAAAATTAAAAGTGTTCAAAAGTTCTCAAAACCTATAGCATAGTGTAGATCTCGACGACCTAAATCAAATGCAACTTGAATCATTCAAAACCAATATCGTATGCTCCCTCTATCGTGTTCTGATTGTTTTCCCAAACAGGTAAAAAATTTGCAGGTTGGTTGTACGACTGCTGATTAGGTAGTTTGTACGATGACTGGGAAAGTGACTGGGAAGGATGACTACAAAATTTGGGCCAATGAATGGTTGCCAACTGTCCTTTTTTGATTTGTTTGAATGTGTTGTGTTTTCATTGGTCGAAGTGGATCTTAAGTGGTCCAATGAATGGAGGTCTTGTGGGCCAATGGAGGGTTGCCACATGGCCTCCCAACGGTGTGTTAAAATTTCGTTATTGGCCAAAATGTCTCTTAGAGAGTCAACCACATGACCTCCAAACCAACAGTGTAGTGTCTTACCGCTAGGTGTGTGGTAGTTCTTAACAGGTAAGTGGCGAGCTCACATTTAAGTTTTTCCACCAATTGTATTGGAGAATGTGGTAGGGGTTAAGTCCTAATCCTCTGTCACTTCACGCCCATGAGACCATAGGTAGGGAAGCTGAGGGCTCAAACCTAGCTCTGGCCCACAGTTCCGACACCAGTAGATAGAACCCACTAGACCACATACCAAACAATGCAGAGCGCCAACAGTAATGAGCAAAAACATGGTGACAAGTCCCAGTCACATGTCGTCATATAACCACACTCCACCTGGTCAGGTGCTCAAGTTTATGCTCAAAAAATCAAAGTGTCAAAATTTTGTCAAAATCAACTTTAGATCGAAGAGCTCGTAATTCAGAATCGAACGGTGTGAACGACACTCAAATACGAGCTCATATGCAGAAGTTAGATTAACTCAAAGCTCAGGTTTGACTTAGACACGTGGAAGGATTGGATGACGTGGCAAAGGTCCCAACGAATTAGGAAGCCATAAGTGGCAGGTGGCCACTGGGTCCTCCTGCATGTCACATATCGGGGGGAAACATAAGATGCATGTTAAGAATCAGCCCCTATCAGGTTGGATTGCGATTTGTGATAATTGCAATCACATATTGCACCAAAACCGCGCCGATATTTATGTTACCCCTGGTACTCCACTGATTACAAAAGGTCCCCAAATGTGATATGTTATACATTATATTTCATAGCCATATGGGTCCGCTGATATCGCAGTTGTATGTACTTTAATATCTGTCGAGGGAAAACCCCAATCGCGATTTGCAATGGAGCTCCAGACCCAATATTTTATGTACTAGGTTTGATAATCCCGGTGGGTCCACAGTGGTATCAGTTTTGGTATCCACTGAAGGAAAGCGTCAATTGTGATTTGTGATTGGGTTCCTGGATGCGATAATTTATATGTTAAGTTTAATACTCCAAGCAGGTCCATCATATCTCAATCACATATCGCCCGCCTATTTCAAAATCCATAAGGCCACGAGACTCCACCTATTGCGATTTGCGATATGACCAACAGGTTATGGCCTGTAGTGTGGCCAAATTATCACTAAGTTAGTGGATTTTGGAGTGAATTTGTGGGATTATGTCAGTTTTGGAGCATCTTATGGAATAAATAGTGGGAGAACTGGGAGAAGTCAATCTTCAGTGCTTATCCAAATTGGATGAAAAAAGATACTAGATAGGCATTTTTGAGCATTATGAACTCGTGGAGACAAGTTTCAGAGACATTCAAGCATTGTAAACACACTTTTGTTTTAATCTGAGCATAATAGAGAGGCCCAAGAATTTGAAGCTCAACCAAGGGGACATAACCCAAGAGGGGTGAACTCCTCATTAAATCTCTATGTTGTGCATTATATTTACATGTTCTTTGTTGTTATTTTGATGTCATTCAACATATGTTTTATGTTAAACTTTTTATAACATTTACATAAGAAACTATCATGGGAATTAGTTAATTAAGAAAACATGGTGAATCGTAAAGCACTCGATAAGTAAATGATAAGCATCTTGGGTTTTATTTTGAATGGGGAATTAGCACAACATTACTAATCTACTCCATTTTAGATCAAGTTGTTATGAGAGCACCGGTTTCTGCTTACTAAATTTTCTTTGTGAAAGAAGGATTTTTGCAATTTTTTGTCATGCTAACAACATTAAAACTCAAAAGAGGAGAAGGAAATTTGGTTGGAAGCCTTGAAGTTAGGTCAAGTGGAAGAAGGGAAAGGTTTACAAATTCATCTACACCAATACATCCTCAAGTTGCAGAAGTTGTAGTTTCATCTTCAGAGACCATGTCTCATGAAAGAGAACCTATCATGATAGAAGATGAGAAGGCCTTTAGAAAGCCTTTCTTTGATATGACAGAGATGATGAAGGTCCTCTATGAAGAGAGGAATAGAAGATTTCAAGAAGAAAGTTCCAAACCTCCTAAAGGAGAAGGCTCTTCAAGAGGAGGTAAAGGAAAAGGAGGTAATGGGAATGGATACAAGCCTCCACCCTCTCCACCATCTTCTTCATCTTCTACTTCATAAGCATCTTCACACTCTTCCACTAAAACAACCCTTACTCATACTCCTCATCATTCTGCAAAAGGAATTGGTAAATCACATTTTCTAAAGCTTGATATTAAATTCAAATTTCCTATGTACAATGGAGAAGTCAATGCAGAAAACATGGATAACTAAATTTGTCAGTTGGAGGTGTACTGTAGAATTCAGAACCTTTAGGAGGATGATATCAAAATTCAGTTGGCTTCATTGAGAATGGAGGGTGCAACACTCATTTGGTGGGAAGCAAGGACTCAAGAGGAGATTAAAAAACATGGTAAGCTCTCTATTACTTGGTTTGATTTCATTGAGCAAATAAAAAGACAATTCTACCCTTTAGCCCATATTCAAAAAGCTATCATGAATTGGAAAAATTCCAGATGGTTAAAATATCAAAATGTGCAAGAGTATACTCAATAGTTTATGAGAAGTGTTCTTATGCTAGGAGTAGACTTGTAGTTATAAGATACCTTTTTAAAATATATAGGAGGTTTGCATAGTTATCCTCAACATACCATTCTTATGTTTAATCCCATGAATCTAGATGAGGTTTGTGTTCATGCTACACAGCTCCAAGAAAGAGGGAAAAGTGTACAAGAAGAAGCCATTCCAGAGTGGTGGAAAAGGAAAGAATTTTAAGGGAAAGCAAAAGAAAAATGCTTCTATTAAGAAATAAGGGGAGAAGCCCATGTGCAAGAATTGTTCCAAAGAGGCCATGATGAAGCACATTGCCAGAAGCTTCATCCTAAATTAAGACCAAATAAATATAACAATAAAGGGAAACATAAGACAAACGCTAATGTCCAACAATACTTAGGTTTTGAATCAGGTGATGTATCAAAGATTGTAGCCACAGTCACTAAGGGAAACCCCATGTCAAAAGCAACTAAAGAGGAAGTCGTGGAAAGTACCAGTGCAACAAATAACTCCAATAATGTTTCAAATGAGGAAAATAGAATTGAGTTTATCCATATCTGAGTTATTTCCAAACACACCAATATTGATATGTTGTTTGACAGTGGATCTCAGGAAAATTTAATGTCTACAGACTTGGTCAAGAAATTGAATCTAGAAGTTGCACCTCATCATAAACCATATCCATTGGGTTGGAGAACCAAGGATGCAAATCTTTAGGTCACAAGGAAATGTGTTTTCAGGTTTTCTATTACTACTAATTTCATTGATGAAATCGAATTATATGTAGTGTCATTAGATATCTCTGGAATTGTGTTGGGAAGTCCATATATGACAAGAAAGTTTTTTTTCCATATATTTTAGAAAAAATATCATTTTTTAAAAGAAGAAGTGGAGTATATTGTGAGATCCCATCGCAAGAATCTTAATCTATCTTTGGAAAGCGTAGGGAAAATGAAGTGACTAGTCAATTCCAACAAGAATCTCATGCTCCTTATGATCAAGTAGAAGAATAACACAAAGCATGAATCCTTTGTAGGTTGTGACATAAAAGTTGAAAGTCGAATTGGTTGATGTGGTCAATCAATATGGAGACATGTTTCAAGAACCCAAAGGGATTTCCGCCATATAGGGGAATTTAGCATGAAGTTCAACTACAACAACACTATCCACTCCCAAACATCGGTATGTATTGAATGTCAATTCTGGAAAGTTTATAAATTAAGAAACAAGTCCAGGAATTGTTAGATAAAGGTGTAATTCATCCCTCTACTTCGTTATGTGGTTCACCAATTGTTTTGGTACCCGAGAAATATGGAACCTCGCACATGTGTGTAGATTATCGAGCTTTGAATAAAATTACCATAAAGAATTGATACTCATTGTCCATAATAGATGATTTGCTAGATCAGTTAAAGAATGCCAAATATTTCACTAAATTAGACTTAAGAAGTGGATATCATCAAGTTAGAATAGTTGAGGAGTGTTAGGATATTCCGACACATAGGAAATAGTTAAGTTCAACTTGGTCTAGTATAGAGTTAGGTATAGAGTTAGGTAAAGTGTGTTTCTTTACCGTTGTACATTTTGTAACTTACAATCCGACGGTCACGATATGTAGTGATCCGACGGTTCATTCTCTCCTCGGTATTACCGACACTTGATCCGTGGCTTGACACCCGATTGGTCCATGAATTCTATTTTAAGCGCATGAGGGTCATTTGTAGGTTCACCGTGCATGAGAGAAGCTTATGTAAATTTTCATTCTTTTATTAATAAATTGCCTGTAGTAGCCACGTTGGCACAGGCCGTGGACTGTTTCCCTCTCTGAGGGTTTAACCACGTCAAAATACTGGTGTATTGATC
>APFE031089234.1:1131-16782 GCA_000404065.3 Pinus taeda | reverse complement strand
AGAGAGGCAACTTCATATTGCAGATATGAATCTGAAAAGGATGCATGAGTTGGAGTCACAGCTCTTTGTTGCCAAAGAAGCCTTAGTCAAGTATCAGCTTGAAGAAGAGGTAAACCATTCCCGTTTATCTTCAAATTTCTTCTAGGAATGCTTATATTGGTTCTTTCGAAAAACATACCAAAGGCATAGGTTCCAAGCTAATGTCCAAGATGGGCTATGAAGGAAAAGGCTTGGGTAAGCATGCACAAGGTATTGTTTAGCCAATAATGGTTGAGGAAAGGCCTAAGTATTTGGGTCTTGGCTATGGACAGTGTTATGGAGGAAGTTCCAAAGCTGCCATGAAGGCCATTGAAACAGTTCCAAGGAGTTTCATTTCAAGTACTCTACTTCAAGAGTGTGAAGATTGTATTTAGGAGGAATGCAATAGCTTGAAACATCATTTGCAGGATGCAGGCGTCACACACTGGAACTAGAGAGTTGTGGAAACTCTGAAAGCCTTGAAGAGATTGATGGTGTTCCAAGGGGAGCCACTTCATTTGCTTCACCTCCTCTTGAAGGAAATAAAGGTGAAAGAGAAAGGTATACATCTGGTTCTAATCATCTTCCTTTTGATTATGTTTGGCATGATAAATTTCCACATAGATATGGGAAAAGAATTTCATGTTTCTTTTGTGGTTTGGATAACCATAATGTTTCTAGATGTTGGAAGAGAATGGCCACATACAGAAAACTTTCGAAGGAAAGGAAGCAAGAAGCCAAAGTTCCATTGGGCAAGGCAAATCATGCTGTCAAAAGAATGCACATGCAGTGCACTTACTGCCATAAGCAAGGGGCATCTTGCTGAAAGATGTTGGACTCTAAATCCAACAAAGCTTCCACAAAAGTTGAAGAAAGTGGAAAGAGAAAATGGCAGAAATGGAAAGGAAGTTTCCATGGATGATGTGTTTCAGGATGATTCACATGTTGATGTTGATGTGCAGACAAACGTAGCACCTTTGAAGTGGGTTGGTAAGAAATGGTTAGAGTTCTTATCCAATTAAGGTTTCATGTCTATTGTTGCATCTATTTTCATTTCTTTGTTAATGAGAATGCAAGTTGTAGAATTTTATCAAGAAGGTGAATGGAGAAGTTGAGTAGGAGACTCACTTTGTTGCTACAACATTATATTTCATTTCAGCTTCGAAAGTACAGTGTGCTTAAGTGAAAGTTGAAGGATGAAATGCATGCATGAGAATGATGTGCATGAACACAGGGATGTTGATGTTGTCCTTGTATTTGAACATGTATGTGTAATTAACTTGAAGGATTGATCGCTTTGTTGTAACATGCATGTTGATATTGACTTGAGAAAAGTTAACTTAGTCTCCAAGATGGAGATAATCATGGAGTGTTTCATCTTTTGAAAAAAAGAGTACTAATGGTCTTTTTCTACATGCTTGACTTGAAGGGTCATTTGTTTTAAAGACATGTTTTGTGGGCTTGGTATCTAGTCCATCATTTGTATGCAGATGTAAGACATGGAGGTGTTCACAAGATGTGAAATCTGTTTTTTTGTTGAAGCAAGAATTTAGGCCATCCAGTTGTTGTCTGTATTTCTATTGTTGTTAACAGTTGTTGTTGACAGCTTGTCAAACAGGTACAAATGAAAATTTTGTGGAGCAAATGTACTTCAAATTTGTTTGAGCCACCTTGGATCAATGATCAACACAGAGAAGTTCAAACTACCTTTTGTGACCATCTCAGCAGAAGTTTTGCATGAAGTCAAGAAGGAAACTAATTCTTCCCAGGAGGACTAGCACATCCAGGAAGGAAAGTGGTCAGAGACTTTGGTTCAGAGGCACTATGCAAAGGCAAGCGTATGGAGGCTGAAAGAAGAGGGTGTTGTTACTCTCATTTACTGTTCAGATCAGTATGTCAGTCTTTTGGAGACCAAAAGTTCTTTTAGTGGGAAGGTGTGATCCAAAATGGATCTTGAATAGACTTCTACGTCTAAAGTGTTCCTCACAGAGGAAAATGGAAGTCCAAAGATACTCCTGGAAATAGTCCCATTGCGTAGATCTTTTCATTCTAAATCTACTACAATTTGAATGGGCTAAAATGGACTTCGGATGCAGAAGTTATCGCATAAAGAAGATTGCCTTTGTCCTTTGAAAAAGGAGGCATTTCTCCTAAAAATAGCATAAAAGGCTTTATAAAGGAAAATCGCATCAGAAAGGTCGAGCAGAGGACTTAAGGCAAGGGCAGAAGGAATCTCCAATTGCGACCTCTGACTTATCGCATCGAAGGTAGGCCTTCGACCGATGTTGGGACCCCGGGCTATGCGATATGCGATTGCCGATATCGGCGTCGACGTATGCCATAAGGGAAGGACCCCCGGGCCAATGCAACATGTGATCACCAATTATCGGCATCGGCGTATGGCATATGAAAAGACTCGGGCCATAGCGAATGCGATATGCAATAAAGTGATCTGCGGCATTGGATCTTAGTCATTGGATCGGGAAAGGAGATCAATGGCCAGGAATTAATCGACAGTCGGGAGATTGGTGATCCCCGACAGAAAGGGCCGATGCAATAGTGATATGTGATGCGATATGGACGAGCAAATCAACAGTCCACATTTAATTGGCAATCGGCAATCCCCGATGTCAGGGCCAATGCGATTGTGATAGCGATATGCTGATAAGGGTCGAACCCGATGGGTTTATAGAACCGATTTCATAATTTTTGAAGTCCGGGAATTTGGATTTTTCAATGTATTCCCATGTATTTGGGGTTTTGGCCAATCCACCTATGCGATGCCATATGAGACTAATGGCGGACCCAATAGGGTTTATAGGGGCAATTTCAGGGAATTTGAAGTCCGGAATTCACGCTCGATAGTGTAATTTTCAGAAATTTTTTTATGTATTGGAATTTTTGTCCATTCTCGGGTTTTCCCTGGAAAAAGACCCCGATCCCTTTGTAACAGCTCCTGATTGTTGTGCCACGCTGCAAGCAGGCATTTTGCAGACAATGATGCATTTGGGAATGCACAGAGCCACAAAGTCACAGAGCCATATGGCTAGTCGAACAGAAAAGGAGCAGAGAAGCCACAGAGGGATGATTACACGCAGAGAAACGGCTGGGGAAGCCGCAGAGCCGGCAGAATGCCTCAAAGAAGCCAAAGAGCACGAGTGAGGCATAAGCGCAGGTAGCTGAGGGAGTTTTGGAGTCGCTTGGAGGTCGAGCGAAAAACTAGAGAGCTGAAGAGCCAGAGCCAGAGCTAGAGCTAGAGCCAGAGTGAGAGCCAGAGCCAAGAGCCAGAGCCAGAGCCAGAGCCAGAGCCAGAAAGCCGGAGAGCTTCAGAGCCGGGATAAGATGGTGTTCCAAGCCCATTGTGTTCTGTGTAAACTAGTGGAGTTGAGCATGGAGCTTGTTAAAGGAATTTGCCATAATCCCAGAGAGGCTAGTCGAGTTGATTAGAACTCAAAGAGATGTAGCCCAAGAGTTTTGGGTGAACTCCATATTATATTGTTGTTCTGTGTGTTTTTTATATTACTGCATTATTTACTATTACATTTATTGACATATCAACATAAGGAACATAACTTATAGCACTTAATAGTTAAAAATAAACACAAGCACACACCTATTTCAAGCATTATTAATTCCACAATTGGTTAATCATAATATCTTGAGAATATTTAAGCTTTGGAAGTGGGAGAGGTTCTTGTAAGCATGACAAGAAGCCTTTAGTGCCCCATTTTCAAATCAGCCGAGAAGAACATGGAAAAGGAGATGTGGGATACTTTGATGACATTGTATCAGGCTATGTTGCATGGGTTCCCGAACCCGGGGGTGGGGTTCTCGAACCTGTCCCGGGTTCTCGAACCCAAGTACCGGATTCTTGTATGGGTGCTTCTGAGAAGAAACCATAAGAACCGGGTTCTTCTATGAAGAACCGAGTTCTCCATTAAAAAAATTTGGGTTCTTTTGTCTTGACAGGTATGAAGAACCCTGATGATGGGTACTTGGAACCCCAAAATTGGGTTCTTTGGAGTTCATTTTAGTTTTTATTTTAAATTTTAAATTAATTTAATGGGCTTCCCCTAATATTCCATGTAGCTAGTTCTGCATCTTTTGAGAGGAATTTGAGTACTTATGCCTTTATCCATTCGGTAAAGAGAAATAGGTTGGGCTCAAAGAAGGCAGAGAACTTAGTGTACATTCATAGCACACTTTGTCTCATATCTCAAAAAGATCTTGGTTACAAGGAGGGTCCTTTCAAGAGATGGGACCAATACACAAATGACGCTATGTGTGTGGGCGAGGAGATACAACCAGATGGCCTTATTGAGCTACCTCTAGTTTCTATGGATGAAAAAGAGCCTCAAGATGAGAGTGATTCCCACTTGGAGAGCATGCTAATTGAAGATCTGAGTGATGTTGATGACATGGCTTGAGGAAGCCATTGTTCACTATTAGCTATTCTTATTTTAGTATTTTAAAATTTCCTAGTTTTTGTTTGGAAATGCCTTAAGGCAAATTTTGAATGTCGAATAACAATGGACATATATCATGATTCTTATTAATATGTAAACTCCAATTTGCACTTGATATAACACTAGAAATTTTGAAATTTCATTGTGAATGTTGAATGTTCAATGATGTGCATGTTTAAATATTTAAAGTTTAAATCATAAGTATTTAGTTTCTTGTTTAAGTTGAAAAAATATAAAATTCACTTATATATTATAAAATATATATTTATATAATATATTATAATATACCCCCGACGAACCCACACACCCTGTTTCAGAAAATGACGTCCCCGTCCCTGTCCCCATCCCCGTCCCCGTCCCCGAACCCACGTTTCCTGGCAACATAGGTATCAGGGCACTTCCGTGCAACAGAAGATGCTATTAGAGAATCAACTGCGATCGTATCAGATGCAGAAGGGGGAGTAGATAGATCTATACCTCCTCAGATTGCAGGAGATTTAGGACCAACTTACTTCCATAGGGGCCATGCCGGATGATGAGTTCATGGTGAGGACCGCCCTGAATGTAGTCTCCGAGGATTGGGAGACATTTGTCCAAAGCATTTTGGGCAGAGCTAATCTTCTAGGATGGGAAGAGATGTGGGAAGCTATTCGCCAAGAAGAGATCAGATGATTGACTAAGGCGGGGAGTAGCAACAAAGGAGTTCGAATCAAGAAAGAGGAGGAGGAGGATGCGGCTCTAGCATTTGCGGGACAATAGGGGAAGACGAAGAAGAAGGACATCTCCAAGGTGAAGTGCTTCCATTGTGGGAAGCTGGGTCATTATGCAACCCAGTGTCCCAGGAAGAAGAATAAGGGAGAGGCTTCTGACTCCAAGGCGGCTCCGGCTAAGGTGAGGAAAGAAGTCGAGACTGATGACGACTGTGCCATGAGTGCTCATGCACCTCTAGAGAAGAGGTGGGGAGACATCGAGCTGTAGTCAAGAGGACTACAAAAGATGAGGGGTAGGATCCTTGAGGTTCCCAAACTCTTGGATCATATTCGGCTATGGAAGCCCTGAATGACAGTAGCAAGATGGCAGATGTCAGTAGAAGCAAGATGTAGATGGAGTGACAAGGTAGTTCTAGAGTGCAGAGGTCTGTAGCACTGTAATGGGGGTTGCAGTAGTGTGAGAGGCACAGAGGTGGTTGAAACATCGCAGAGGCAACAAAGGGAGCACATTATAGCAGCAAAGGTAGCTTCAGCAT
Organism: Pinus taeda; assembly: GCA_000404065.3. Classification (NCBI taxonomy): domain Eukaryota; kingdom Viridiplantae; phylum Streptophyta; class Pinopsida; order Pinales; family Pinaceae; genus Pinus; species Pinus taeda. Next base: position 11,052 of record APFE031089234.1, on the reverse strand, counting down.
CAGGAGGCTTCCAGACTAACAAGGATGTCAGTGGTTGGGTAGATCAGTTACTTACTTCCCAGTAACAAGTTATTTAACCATATAAATACTGAAAACAAACACAAGTACAGTCTTGACATCTACAGATCATCAAACAAGCACACAAGTGACACCATTATTTTTGGACAAATGTCCCCGGAAAAACCCAATGTGGGAAAACCAATGCAGCTATTCTGAGGGTTATATTATTATGCAGTCTATTTGAGTACAACAGGGTGCCTAATCTGGCTCACTTGACAGTGAAAAATACACGGCAACAATACCTCTATATCCAAAAAAGTTATTCAGAAAACATGTCCCACGAAACCCTCTCCGACATAACTGAAGCTCAGCGCTGGCCCTTCTAGCCTCTACGTCAACCCCAAGACCCTCTGTGTCATCCCTCTGAGGCACTACGTAGACTCTGGGAGCCTTTGCGTCACTCCCTTTGCCCTCTACGTGGATGATGCAGTCTCTCTGGGCTCCGCCCTGCCTCTACTAGGCTCTGCGTAGCCTGGACTAACTGCTGGTCTCGCTCTCTCTGCTTCTGTGCTGGTCTCCCAGTATTATCCCTGCCTCTTTGCCTCGTAATCACTGCACCTCGCTGCTAACCACTGATTCAACTTTGCTTAGCAACCCTACCTTAGCAAAATGAATCACTGATAACTCTGGTGTATATTCCAACTGACCCTCAAGCCTCCTCTTACACTTTTCTCATTGGTCCTTCAACAAATGAGATTAAATCTCTAATCAAAAGCTAAGATTAGTTTTAGCTTGATCCATGACTTTTGAAACCTTCTAACCCAGTTTCATATTAATACCCATTAATATTTTATTTTTCCTAAGTTTAAACTTAGGAACTCCATTAAAAATATTAATTATTTTAATATCTCCCAAACCGGGTACAATCTGTCCAAACCATTTCTGGGTCTTGGAGATCTCATGTGCTTTAACCTCTCCACCAATTATCATGGCTAGAGCATATCCGATACTACCCCAAATCAACAATCCCTCTTAGCGAGGACAATGCTCTAGCAATACTCCTCACTGAGCATCACACTAATTATCCAATACTAGTCCCTGTGCTAATGCTAGGCCTCCCCGCCCAACATCCTTTGCACTATTGCATCCTGTACTGCTACCCATGGCCCTGCCATTGCCACTGCTGCATTCGTTTTGCTGCTAGTCCATCCTCCCAGCACTGCATCCCCTCTCATCATGTTGCATCGTGATACTACATATTGCTACTGCACTGCAACTCAGTTACTAAGAAGTAAGTAACTGATCCACCCAATTTCTGACATCCCTGTCAGGCTAGAAACACTCTCGATGTTAAAGCTCCCTTTGCTGCTAACAAGTGCTCCCTCTGCTACTAACAAGTGCTCCCTCTACGAACCTTTGCACTGCTGCAACAACTCCTTGCATCTCGCACCGTTGCACACCTCTTTGTGCCATCCTGCGCTAGTGCAACACTCCAGTGCCTCTCGCACTGTTGTAGCTTGCCAGCCTTGCGCTATCCCGGGACCCTTGCAATGTAGCACTCTCTACTGCTTCATCCGCATTTGTCTCTATCCACATCTGCCAGTCTTTCTACTCTCTCTTCGGGGCTCCTGTAGCAAGGTATAATCCAAGAGGTTGGGTACCTCGAGGATCCTGCCCCTCATCGCCTGTAGTCCTCTTGACTATAGCTCGATGTCTCCCCACTTCTTCTCAAGTGGCACATGAACACTTATGGCACAATCATCATCCTCCTTGACTTCTTTCTCCACCTTTTTTGGCGTTGCCTTCGAGTTTGAAGCCTCTCCCTTACTCTTCTTCCTAGGACATTGGTTCGCAAAGTGACCCAGTTCCCCACAATGGAAGCACTTGACCTTGGAGAGGTCCTTCCTCTTCCTATTCTCCTTCTTTCTCGCAGATGCTAGAGCCGCATCCTCTTCTTCCTCCTTCTTGATCCTAACCCCTTTGCTGCTACTTCCTGCCTTGGTCAGTCGTCTGATCTCTTCATGATGAAGAGCCGCCCACAGTACTTCCCAATACAGAAGACTCATCCTGCCCAGTATGCTATGGACAAATACCTCCCAATCCTTGGAAACTGCATTCAGTGTCGTCCTCACCATTAATTTTTCATCCGGCGTGGCCCCTATGGAAGTTAGTTGGTCATGGATATCCTTCAACCGAATGAGGAAGACATCTATCTACTCTCCCTTCTACATCTGGTATGCCCTTAGCTGATTCTTCAGGAACACAGAAGTATGCTGGTACAATGTCTTCAAGGCATCCCACATCTCCTTTGTCGTTTCCTTCTTGGCAGTATGTGGTACCACATGATCCTTGACCCCATCAAGGATAATGCACTTAGCCTTAGCCATTGCCTCCTCGTACCTTTCATTAACTACTGGGTCAACTGGGATAGCTATCACTCTTGAGACAAAGCCCTTAATGCGATGTCTATCTAGAATGGACAAGATCCTGGCCTTCCAGACCACAAAGTTGGACACTTCATCCAGCCTATCCTGATCTCTTAGCCCATTCACGACCATCTCGCTGCTCTTCTATCGACTCCTCTGAGTCTCTCTACTTCCCTCCTGGAAGTCCTCTGTTCGACTCCTGTTGAGTCTCTCTACTTCCCGTTTGGAAGTTCTCTTCTGGACTCCCTCTGAGTCCTGATTTCCCTCTTGGAAATCCTTCTGCCAACGTTAAGTTGCCCCTCTCCAATCGTTTATGCAACTGCAACACTGATCCGGATTCCTTGGCTATAAATCCGCCTCAGCAGCAACTCCCTCTACCTTGGTCTTGCCCTGCTAGGTACTGTTCTGACCACCGTACCCCACTAGCTTCGCTCTCGTAAACTACCCACAACCTCCTATGCCCCAGCAATTGAAGGATTGAGCCACTTGGCTCTGCGCAATCCCGGCACCAGCAAATCAACTCCCTCAGCCAACTGTGTCAGCCCTCTTCGCCTCTGCGTGAGCCTGATTCTACTTCTCTCAGCCTCTGCGTTGGCCTCTCTCTGGCCCAGATTGATGATGCAGTTCCTCTGTGTCACTCCTTCCTCTCTTGCCTTCTGCAAGGATCAACTCTGTCACTCAGGACAGCTGAATCTGCTGCAAGTGCTCTGCTCGGCTGATGCTTTCAGTTTCCCTGTGATCTGCAACCACGCTCTGATACCATGTTGGAATTTCTAATTCTAACCCATTAGAAATTATTCCTATACTATCTGGTTTATTTCACCTACTTGTTTAATTACTTAACAAGTTATTTAACCATATAAACACTAAAAATAAACACAAGTATAATCTCAACATCTACAGATCATCAACTGAAAGAAAACAAGCACACAAGTGACACCGTTATTTTTGGACAAATGTCCTCGGAAAAACCCAATGCGGGAAAACCGGTGCAACCATTCTGAGGGTTATATTATTATGTAGTCTATCTGAGTACAACGGGGTGCCTAATTCGGCTCACCCAACAAAGAAAAATACACGGTAGCAATACCCCTACATATGGAAATAGGTATTCAGAAAACCTGTCCCAAGAAACCCTCTCCGACAAAATTGAAGCTCAGCGTTGGCCCTTCTGGGCTTTGCGTTAGCCCCAGGACCCTCTGTGTCAGCCCTTTGAGGCACTGCACAGCCTCTGGGAGCCTCTGCATCACTCCCTCTGCCCTCTGCGTGGATGACGCAATATCTCTGGGCTTTGCGCTGCCTCTACTGGGCTCTGTGTAGCTTGGAATGACTGTTTCTCTCTCTCTCTTTGCTTCTATGTTGGTCTCCCAGTATTGTCCCTGCCTCTTTGCCTTGTACTCGCTGCCCCTCGCTATTGATCACTGATTCAACTTTGCTTAGAAACCCCACTCTAGAAAAATGAATGACTAATCACTCTAGTGTATATTCCAACTAACCCTCAAGCCTCCTCTTATACTTTTTCTCGTTGAGGACCAACAACCGAGATTAAATCTCTAATCAACGACTAAAATTAGATTTGGCTTGATCCATGACTTTTGGAACCTTCTAACCCAGTTTTATATTAATACCCATTAATATTTTATTTTTCCTAAGTTTAGACTTAGGAATTCCATTAAAAATATTAATTATTTTAATATTTCCCAAACCGGGTATAGTCTGTCCAGACTCCAAACCATTTTTGGGTCTTGGTGACTTCATGTGCTTTAGCCTCTCCACCAATTTTCATGGATAGAGCACATCCGATGCTACCCTAAATCAACAGAAGAGCCTTACACAAAGGCACCTACAAAGAAGAGCAGATCAAAGAGGGACCTCCATCATCTACACGTCATCAAGCAAATCTCTTCATCAACCACTTGGAGAAGGCAACGTAAAGAAAATCAAGATCCTAGGAAGGTAACCCATCAAGTCTTCAAGGAGAAAGCAAATCCACTACATCTCAAAATCTATCAAGTATATGTCCCCTCCTAAATATACATCAATGTCTTTTTGCAAGGAAATCAACAAATTGGTAGGTACCAATTATTTTCTTGCATGGAAGAAGAGGATTGATTTGCTTCTCAAGGAGAATGAAATCCTAGAACATTTCAAAGGGAATATCACTATCCCTGCTAAGCAACAAACTCAAGCCTTAGCTAAGTACAATAAGATTTAGACAAGAGCTCAAAGGATTCTAACAAAATCAATCAAAGACTCTCATTCCTTATATCTCCAAATTTGAAACATCAAAAGAAATTTATGATAAGCTAGTAGAACTATTCTCGGTTTCCACAACCAGAGAAGTAATATCTCTAAGGGTTTAATTGTACAAGATGAAGATAACAAAGGAAGGAATAGCTCCCTACTTCATGAAAATCTCTGAAACGAAAAATCAACTTCCAGAGCTTGGGGAAGTCATGTCTAACAGAGAGATGACAAATGTAGCACTCGACGCTCTGCCTAAGGATTGGGGCAACTTCACATCAAGCATATATACCAAGAAGGAAGCAATCACACTTAGTGAAACATGGCCTTTATGCAGGACAAAGGAAGCCAGACTTAAAGCAAAGGAAGATGTGGGATCAAAGGAGCAAGCATTTGCTACCCTGGCCAAGGGAAAGGGAAAGTTTGTCAAATTTGGTCCAATAAGAACAAACAACAAAGACATGTCCAAAATCCAATGCTATGGATGTCAAGAATATGGACACTACAAAAGGAATCGTCCTAAACTTAAGAAGGACAACAACAACAAAAGGAAAAGGGAAGAAGCTCATGTGACTCAAGAAATGAAAGAAGAAAACAAGAAGCAGAAGAAGGAAGATCCTCTGGATGTCTACTATGACTAAGTCAAACTATTTACTTTAAGTCTTCTTTCAAGGTTTTGAGTAGGATAGGAGCATGTAGGAATCAAACAAAATTGCATGACTAGAAACATCTTCTAGAATATAGAAGCATATAGAGTTCTAGATAGTCATGAAGAAGTAGCACTTATAATGAGAATAAAAAAATACATGGTTAGAAATATCTTCTAGAATATAGGAGCATGGTAGATATAGCTCAAGATATTCATATAGAAGGAGCATACCTAGTATAGGACCTCATCCATGATGAAAGAAGATTGATCATGATTAAGAATCTTAGAAGACCTCCATCATCAAAAGAAAAGAAACATTGCAAGGCAAGGGTCTTTAAAATCCTATGATGGAATCTTCAAAAGAAGGTTCATGAACCAAAGAATATGTCTCATTGGGAATCTCATTCATGAGATTCAAGAAAAGGATGATATTCAAGCAAGCTAAGATGAATCAAGAAGGGCCACACCAAGGACAACCAAATGAAGCTAAGATCATCAAAGAAGAATCAAGATGAGGCATGTCTGCATCAAAGTTTAGTCATGTTATCATTTGTATATTATTGAGTCATAGGAATAGTTATATAACATGATCAAGTATGCAATAATCTCTTTCACCAAGGACATGCTCGATGGCATGTACTACAATGCAATGAAGGTCAACAAAAGCATATGCTCACATAAGGAGTATAATATTTTTGACTAAGAAGCAAGAAGAAATGCTGACTAGTCCAGGAAGAAAGCAACGAAGAAGTTTTCTCACAAGGAGCATAAGGTGGTTGACCAATCCATCCAAGAAGAAGCAAATAAAGAAAGAGATCAAGCATGTGAAGAACACCATGATCACAAAGAATCACTATCTGGCAAAGAACTATTGAAGGTATCTCCCGAAAGAAGACACGACCACTCTAACAAAGGAAGGATGGACCCTTGACACCTATAAAGGCCTTGGAGATATGAAAGATGTAGATAACTAATTCTACTCTATGAAGATGTCGTGATGAAGAAGCCATCCAGCAAAAGAAAAAGCAATGTTGAAGCAATAGCAGGATGAAGTCATGATGGGATACTAGGTTGAAGCATGTAAACAAGCAAGTACGACAAAGCATCCATGAGAAGTGTATTTTGAAGCATGGACAAATGACAAAGGAGTAGCCAGATGACAAGAAAAATTGATGTATGACAAGAAAGTCACTTTCCATGAAGGAAGAGATGACATGACAAACCGGGAAGGAAAGTGATTAATGGATGGTGCCCTATCTAGAAGAAGTTCGAACAAAGACTTCATGACATCAAAGAAAGGAAGGAGATCAAGCAATTGAAGGACCCACGAAGAAGTTGTTGATGAATGAAAAAGTCCCTAGTTAAGAGGGAGCTCTGACAAGTCCCTGATCAAGAGGGAGTTTTGGATCACCCTTGATTACAAAGGAATGACAATTGTGTTTTTGCAATTCATGGGTCATGCAGTAGACCAGGACTAACAATCGTAAGCTTAGATGAAGGCCATGAATGGAAATGTAGACACAAGATAGACACAACATTTTTGTCTCCACTTGCAAAGAAATAATGGGAGGATTGGGTAATCATCTGGCATCCAATACTCTTTGAGGATGTGTAGGGCATCCAAGACAAGAGTAGGCAAGAGGACATATATTCTTTGAGGGCTAGGAACCCAAGACAAGAATAGTCCTAGAAGGTCATACTCAGTGAACACCTGAGTGGGTATGTTCCTTGAGAGACAATGAATAAGGTGTCTATAAGTCATTGGGCTCACCAACATTGTGCTCTGATCTATTGAGAGATAGAGATGTCATTCAAGGCCTCACTGTGGAAACAATGTTGATTATTATGATGCTATAATAGATGGATTGCAAATCTAGTTTCTCTTATGTGAATTCTTCCAAGATTGATAATAGACAAACACCTTGTAATGTTGTATGAATACCTCCCTAGTTAAGAGGGAGTGTTGAAGGAAATGTAACTCGGTTCACTCTTCATAAATGTACTTTTGATATTTGTACTCATTCAAGAAAAAAAATTATTTTTATCATATATGTCAATGAGTTTCTTGCTCATTGAAATAGGTCTAGCACATGTTAAGTGCTATAAGTGAGTCAAATAGTCAAAAGGAAATGTTGAAAGCCTTAAGGCACCATGTATGATTATGTATTAAAGTCAAGAGAATACCTCCAAGCAAAGTCAAGTCTCCTCCTATGCAAAGGCACCATCAAAGAAGCCCCTTCAAGCATGTTACACCACCAAAGAAATCATACGAAGTATGCATATCAAGTTGGCCTACAAATAGTTAACATGTCGACCTTATAGTTGACCTAAAAGGAGGGACAATCCTCTATAAATAGAGGTTGTCCACTACATTACAATGCCAATCAAGAGCTCTAAAATCCGAGGGAAGAAGAGGCTAAGAAAAAGGACGAAAATGAGATATTCTAGGGCAGCGAAGGAAGAGAGAAAGAAGCCAAAGATTAAGGACTGTCTCTAGTGTGAACACACAATCACACGTGCGAAAGGGGAAGGGTCTGCTTACGGCCATAGCAGCAGAAACTCACTGTTGGCATATCTATCTAATTGGGCTAGGAAACTAGACCTATAAAGTCTCCCAATCAAGTGAAGGAGAAGGACACTCAAGTGAAGGAGAAGGACACTCAAGCGAAGGAAGAAAAGAGCTTACCATATCAAGGAAGTCACCACACACGCGGAAGTTTAGGGCTGCAGGACAGTCATATCAAGTCTGCACCTACACCTTAAAGAAAGAGCTCATTTGGTCAAGTAGAAGGAAGGGATCATCACAAGAAAAGGGACTTATCAAAAGGTATCTCTTCTAGAGATAGTGCAACAAGATCTATGAACAATTGAAAGAAGAACGGAGTGCCAGAAGAAGGAGGTCAAAGCGCCGGAAGGAGGAAGTGTCGGAGAAACAAAGTGCCAGAAGGACTTGACTTGTGCTTGGAGGATATTCAAGTTAGGGGTCTAGGGTTTGGCATTGATCAATAAGAAGCTTCAATAAGATAAACTTACTAAAGGGTTTTCCTCTCAAGAGAAGAGAAGTTTTGGCCCTGGCAAAGAGCCAACATCCTGTGTTCTTGTTCTTATGTTTTGGTAGTAGTTTGATGAAGTACACACACATGCATTAATAATAAGAAGAAGAATATTAAGCTAACAAGAAAAGGTAAAAAGACTCCACAAATTGTTAACTAGTAACGAAGAATCACGCTGCACTTATTTGCCCTAAATTATTCAACAGTTTGATGGCCCATTCAATCCATAGATCTCCTTGCAGTCATGAAGTCATTTAACCAAAATTGATTATAAAAATGAAAGATACTTACTTGACAAGTGAAGATGAACTCTTCTACTTGATCATTTTGATGCCGGTTGGAGAATGTATTGGAGTTTCCTCTTGGATGATCTTCTCTTTGATGGAAAGCCTTTCTTCACTGGAAAAGATTGCTCCCTTTTGATGAGAATGATCCGCTGCTTCCCTGAGATGAACTTCTTCTAGGGCATGGAAATGATCCTTGCTTTTATAACCTAGAAGGTGATGACAATGCTTTTCTTCTTCAATATGCTTTGCCTTCTTTAGCAATGTAGATTAGGATTGTTGCTAGGGTTTCAACCTGTTTCAAGATGATGTGATCTTTGATTTTGAGATCCTTTGAGTTACCTTTGTAAACATCTTGATGAGGGTCTTGGTGGCCTTTTGATGATGGTTGTGGAGACACAAGTTCTCGTTGTTGTAGAATGATTGTTGTAGACTTGATCTTTCAATCTTGACAAAACCCTTCAACTTGCTTTGATGCCCTTGAAGGCTGATCCTTGTATGTCTCTTTTGTTGCCCTTCCTTTGACTTCAACACCTTAGCTCTGATACCATGTTGAAGAATCTAGGGCAAATGAAGTTGATGAAATTCTTCTTGTCATGATAAAGACTGTAAACTGAAATTTCATGATTTGAAAACTGAAAATGCATAATCTTAAAACAACGAAAACTTACCTGAACTGCTCATTGGTAAATTGCTGTCTGCTCTTACCTGAACTGCTCACTGGTAAATTGTTGTCTGCTCTCGTTTTCTGAAGTTGAATCGATTACCGGGAAACCAATTCCTCCCAGCCAATTCAGTAAGCTTCGCTTACTGCCCCCGTGCCCAGAACCTCAGGTCAATTTCAGCTACTTCTGTTCTTGTTTTGGTCTCCCTCTGTCCTCTCCGTTTTCTCCTTTCCGCCCCTTCTCCTTGGCCCTCTCAGTGGTTTTATACCAAGGGGTTTGGTGACCGCCTCCCAGCCTTCCCCCACCGCTGGTCCAACACTCGACACCTCCCACATGCATTTCTGCAGATATTTATCGATCAGAGGCTGCTGTCGACTGCGCAGAGGGTTCAGTTATGGTTGAAAGATCTTTTTTAAAAGGGTTACCCGAATGTTTCTGATATTACTTTAATATAGCTTCCATTTATTCATGAACCTTAACTTTGTATATAAAGTTAATATAATATAATATAAAGTTTTTAACTTTATTTAATATAAAGTTTTTAACTTATAGTATTTAACTTATATTATTTACTTATACTACTTTTTATTATTTAACTTA
>APFE031089230.1:0-19732 GCA_000404065.3 Pinus taeda | reverse complement strand
GGAGAAAGATAAAGAACATGATCAAGAGAGGGAGAAAGAAGGGGGAGAAAGATAGAGATTGTGAAAGAGACATGGAAAAAGAAAGAGAGAGAATTGATAAATGTACAATATACTTGGATTAATATAGTGGCAAGGTTTCCTTACTCCCAAATAAGAAGAAGAATATGAATAAGCCGCCAATTTCTGTGTTGGATTTGTCAAACTGTGAATAGTGTACTCCCACCTACCATTTGCTTCCAAAAAATAAGGACACCTTCTTTTAACTTATTATCTGTGTTGTTTTGACTATAAGTTATTTTGGCTATTTTGAGGGTAAGGTTACTTTTGGGTTTTGCTGAGAAGGATCTTAACATTTGTCATTTTAGATTATGAACTTGCTGTTAGGTTTCATTTTATACTAAACTGAATGCCCAATTATATTGTAGTATCCCAAGGCTCCTTCAATTCATCGCATTGATCTTGCAACATCTATTTTAAATTACATTTGGGTATCAGTGACATCTGGGAGTGAGGATTAGACCTTCAAGCATATGCACAAGAACCAATGAGGAAAGTCTTCTTCCACTCTGAAGATGAAGATGGCAGGTGTGTAGTTAATTGATATTTGTAGTGTTATTTCTTTATGCACAAAGTGTTTTAGGTGAAACAATTTCATTACTATGCTCTTTATCATGGGATATTTAGTATTGAATGATGGTGAAATTTTAGATCCTTGTTTTTTCTATTATAATAATCGAACTGGATATGTTGTTGGAGTCTACTTATGTTACAATAAAGTGTGTAGAGGAGTTTCTAGAAAATATGAAGGATGGCACTGCCAAGCAAGATGGTCAAATTAGAATTGAAGACCACTTGGCAAGTTTTTGTAATTCTGCAAGTATCTTTTGCAGTGAGCTTATGAATTGAAAGTATTAGTAGCTGGCCTTGCACAATCTACTCACATTTTGTACTTATTTATAGCTCTAAATTTATGGTGCATAGAACACATTTATGGTGGTCATGGGCTCGATGTAATTGATCAATTATTGAAAAATGCAATTGTTGCTTTGCCTGTCATATTGATCTGCCTAAAGCAAAAACATGAGGAACGGTCAAGATGTTGTATAGACATGACTAGTGATACTGTTGCAGATGTTTGATGTTTGATGCTCCAATTCTTGTATAATATTCTTGGATAGCCTTAACAAAAATTAAACGATGAATTGGTTGCACTATTTCCATTCAACTCCAATGCCAATGCCAATGCCAAAACCTTGGTGGAAACGATCCTGAATTTTGGATATTTCTATTCTTGGATATTTTGGATTCACTTAAGATATTATTTTTCTGCATTCATAATGCATTGGACCTTACAAAGTAGATTCCATGTTGGAACCTGTGTAACTTCTACAAGACCATAATCCATTGTATGCTCCACACCATCCAAATCAGAACAATTGCAAGCATGCAAATGATTTGAATTTCACTACAACCCGCTACAAAACTGCCTACATCTACATTCTAAAGCATAGTTACCAAATTCGAATTCGAATTCGGATTCGAATTCAATTCGGTACGATAAAAATTCCAATGAAAATTTTCTAATTCGGAAAAAATTCGATAGTATACATTATAAAAATTTGAATATATATACTCTATTTTTTCAACAATAAGATATTTCCACTATTTTATTCAATTCATTTTAGATTTTGAATCATTTTTAATAACTCTAGACTATATAACGACATTTAAGATAAAACTAAAAATAAAATACCCATACATCCTCTTTCCACTAAAAAATTATATCCAAAACTCTAATAGATAAATACATATTTAAAAAATCACCAATCTAAATTTATTTATGTAAAATGTGTCAAAATATAAATATATTTAGAAAATCAATAATAACCATCCTCACAAGTTTTCTTTCTATTTTTTTCATGTTATTCCGGTTACTGCGGGGATAATGCGACTTATCATTCCCGTTACCTCCGGCGTGATAACACGACACCGTCTACGCGAGTTCATTTTGGGCTACTCATGGCCGGTTATGTGAGGTATTTCCGGGCGAGCATGCACGACAGGCCGGATATGGAACTTATCATTCCGGTTACTGCCGGATATGGCGACTTTATCATTCCAGTTATCTCCGACGTATCATTCCGGTTATCTCCGGCAAGATAACACGCGTATACGGCAATGATAAGTCGCGTATCCATTGGGATAAGTCCATTTCAGGTAGATAATTCGCATATTGAGCATAACTAACCCGCATTGCAGAGAAAGACCTAGCATATCTGGCGAAAAATGCTCGGATAGGCATAAATGAAATCGCGTATTCAAGGAGATGCCTACCGGAAATAGTTCGCGTTAGCCAAAAATTGAGTAACGGCGGAGGCATTTGGCATATCTGGTAGCGTATCCTGCGAATAACCGAGGTCTCACTAGCGCATTGATACGGACTAACTCACCTATGAAGTTATTAACAAACCCTATAGGAAACACTGATAAGCGAAAATATAGGTATATTATGATAATGAACATAACCCGGCACAAAATGGCTACGGTAATTCTATTCGTATATGCATTACGGAAACACAGGAGGATTAAGTTACTGACTATTACCCGAACACCTATTACCCAAACACAGCGCGGCTAAAAGATTCGCAGAAAGCAGTAATTGTGAGAAAAAAACAAGAAAATACAAATTACTCTCAGCAGTCATGGTCGCTAGACTCAAATATAATATGTATGGTCTGAAATACAGGTCAATGGCACTTTCTCATGTGCGACTACAAAGAATACACATACCAGGCAAGATATGGGCAGGTTTTGAAAGCGTATCAACTCAAATTAGACCGCTGCCACCCTGTTTGAATGCCAATAGCTGCCGCCCTGTTTGAATGCCAATAACGTCTCGCACCTGCTGCTCTCTGTATCTACCATGACTGCACCGCCCAGTAATTAGCTGAAATCAACTTACAATTCTCTGAATTTTTCAAATGAACACCGTAACAACAACAACATAAGAACACCGAATTCGTAAAGGCGGTGAAAAAGAAAACAATCACCTGTGCAACACTTTCAATTCATCGGCCACATGCATATCAAAATGTCAAAATCGTCCTTCTGCTCCAAAGAAAATCAAGAAAACGGATTACCTCATTCATTAATTTCCGTTGACCAAACTTGGGGACTCGATTAAGGCTCGATATGACCAAGCCATAAGGTGGGCAAGTAAGACCGATAGGAGGGAGGGAGAGCTACAAACATCAATAGTGAATGAATTTCCAATTTACTAAGCGTGAGATATAAACATCAATAGTGAATGAATCTGCAATTTACTAAGCGTGAGATATGGGAGAACCACCGATGGTAGAAGCGTGAGATATGGGAGAAGCACCGAAGGCAGAAGCCTTGATTCAGGCTCAAACGTTCCTTACCGATAGCAGGAAGGGAGAGCAACATGAATAGTGACTGAATCAGCTCCAATCTAAATGATAGATTCAGGCTCAAACGTTCCATACCGATAGAAGGAAGGGAGAGCAACATGAATAGTGACTGAATCAGCTCCAATCTAAATGATATATGGGAGAACCACCCATGGTACGATGGTAGAACCCTCGCCGCAGCTCGCTCTGCTTTCTCATCCAGTGGCGGCCCGCATGGAGGCCACGTTCCATTTTTCATTATTTTTTTATATGATGTTTGATGATATAGAGTTACAGATTTTTTATGTATAATGTTTTAATATTTTATATAATGTTGATGATATAGAGTTAGAAGAATTTATATATATAATGTTTTACTATTTTATAGAGTTACAAATATTTTTTTTAAATATATAATGTTTCAGTATTTTTATATAATGTTGATGAATGGAAGTTAGAGAATTTTTTTATATATATAATTTGATTAAATAATAGAATTAGGTTTTAATTTTTTTTTTATTTCCTATTTTCATATTAACTAATTAATTAATGAATAAAATAATAATGAAAAATAAATAAAATGTAATTGTATATAAATACTATATATAATGTCATAATAATACTATATGTAATTTCATATTAATGCTATATGTATTATATATACAGTTATATTAATGTTATATATATAAAGAAAAGAATGGGGGCTTAATTAATTAATTAATCAAATTAACTAGTAAGAGTTAAGACTAATATAATAGAGATTTAGCGAAATAGTACTCTTCAACTCTTATGAGCTAGGTTTAGCGTTTACATTTGTTACAACCATGAAACCTTCGCAGATTTTCTACTGTCGACTCTAATATTTCACTAGGACTTCGTTTTAGCTTGATTTTGATCAACTTATGGCCTCTTCATAAGCATAGAAGGCTTGAATGAAATGGAAGTAGAGGAGAAATCCTCTTCGAGATATCTAAGCAACTGTAATGCCAAGAACCCAATTACTTTTTTGACGTGCCAATGGCTCTTCTCTATTCACATTTTGAGGTCAAAGCTTATGTCATCCTTGGGTTTTCGTATTCATTTTGTAAGCTCTCTTAATCATTCCTCGTGGCACTCACATGGCGCCATGGGGCATATTACCTTAGGGCATGTTCATTAACATAATTCCACTCACGCCTAGGGAAATTCAACCCTGCGACCTTGAGGGAGGTTCCATCACAATTAGAGAAAGGGAGGTATCATCTCATGTGAGGGCACTTGACTCTTTGTACTTAGTATCATTGTTGAAATAATCATTGTAATTCAACCCCTTAGCTAAGATATAGTGTCACTATAGTGTATCCACAATTCCATGCAACTTCTTATAGTTGGATACTTGATCATCACTTCAAAGAATGTCTTCAAGTGTGTGTTGCACCACTAATCATAGATCCCTTGGGACATATCAATATCAAGCTCCAGTTCTAATGGCAGTTTTTCTAGCACTATTAGCCTAGGTGCAATATAGATTTGTGTCTTGGGTTCATCAAAAGATCATTGTTCATCTTCCCATTTATTGTCTGCATTTTCCTTGGTTAAGGAATTAAAACACAATGAGATGTCAAAGCAATGTGAGGTAGACTTGCAATTGGTCATTGAGATAGGTTGACATTGACAATTTAGTTACGACTTGTATCATCTCTAGCTTGATATAAAATCCATCTACACCTACCATATAGCCCAAATAAGTTATGAAGTCCATGGAAAATAAACTCTTCCTCAAATTCATCAAAGGTTTCTTCTCTCTCACATCTTTTCATAATACAACTTTGACATATTATAAATGTTATGTCCATATTTTTCTATAGAGGAGAATGGTATCACAATACACAATGAGAAAATAACCGAGATAATCTCTTGATACATGATTCACCAATCGATGGAATTTATTTGGTGCATTAGTGAGTTCAAATACCATTACCAATATCCATACAACCATGGTAAAGTTTGGAAGCTCGTTTTCCACGTATCTTCTTTCTTAACTTGTACCCTAAATTAAGCTCAATCTTAAATATATGTGTTTCTTATTGCTTGCAAGCATCCCCATGATATAGCAAAGGGGAAATATTCCTTTTCTACTTTATGTTGAAAGAACAATGTAGGAAACCTCAATAGAAATCCAAATAGCACACAATGAGACAAACAAAGTGAAAATTACATTTTAACATTGTATATTTTACAAAGAGTTATAATGCATATTCACAAGAATGACACCAAGGTTTCTCCACTAAGCACGTTCCTACTAGTGACCAAAACACTATCATCAAAATTAAATCCTATCTAAATAGGATAAACACTGCAACCTAACTAAACATTTCCCTTTATTGGAACTACCAATTATGAAACGTAAGTAAAACTAATCTTCATATTTATGATTAAATTACAAGCATGATATGTCACCGAGGAAATATTTCTTTATAAAAGGTTCCTTTTCACTCGAAGGATCACAAAAATTAAAGTAGAATAGGAGACTAAGTATCTATTTCAAAAGTTTGTCATTGGTAAAGATATTATTAAACTTTTCCAAATTATTGACTAATGAAGTTTATATTTTTTAACAACATAGGAGTATTAATATGTAAATATCAATTTTAAAATACTATTTACTAACACCGAAATCTATTTCATATTATTATGATACTCTAGAATCTCATATCCATCCAAAAATTCCAAGACACTTTCTTGTCTAACCTTTAGGGGATGCCAACTTTCACAGGAAAAACAAGATCTTTATAAACAATACTAAAATAACATTGGAACATCACACAAGTGAAGGTCTAGATGAGGCTAAACTCTAGAGGGAAACTGTAAAATTGTGATCTTCATCAACAAGCAAGGTACTCTCTACATTTACATTGAAGAGTGGATTCTAGTGAAATGGTAATTCATTGGCTAATCTATTTCAGCGTTAAGATTAGGGCCCTAGAGGCACAATACATTCATCTTCTAGTAAGGTTGGTCAAGCCAAAAAATTGTGATGTACTAAAGGGAGTTTCTAGCAAAATCACCACAATCATTAGTGGAAATGGAAGACACTATTGTAAACAAAAACACAATTGAGTAGAAGTGATGTGATCATTTGTTGCAGTCAGTGAATAGGATGGATGCACTGTTCTACACTACCAACAATATCGCGAACACAAGAGACATATTGAAGTGTTGGGTAAGGGAGCCATCAAAGCTTAGGATGACATTAAACCATATCTATAATATAAAGACACTCAGAAAGGCCCACGAACTCTTGGTCATCTTTTTAGGTTGCTTGTATGGCTAAGAGAGTACAGATACCTTGTCGTAGAGTTGGGTGGTTCTATTAGATCAGTTGGAAAGTGAAGGAAAACCTTTCAATTGGTCTGACATGTTGACTCTCGAGCTAATAGTGCATGTATCAAATTCCTGGAGTCCGCCCAAGGATCAACAAGAATGATTCTTCATGTTCGCATACCTTCTCGATTGAATCGATGCCCATTATCAGTTTCCTATCGTGGGTTGGGAATGGACACCTTCAGAGAATATTGTGAACATATATTGCAAGTTACTCTTAGAGTGCAACTACCGAGGAATCATGGATAGACTATCTGACTACTTCGCTTCCCCTCTGTACCTGATGATCTTTGAACAAGATCTACCTTACATGTCCCAGGAAGCAATGGAGGCATTGCTCAACATTGGAGATTGGTATGCCTCACTTGATGACACCTTCATCAAGATGTACAACACAAATAAGGCTTCACATTTGTTGCCAAATTTATCCACAAACAAGATGGTCATGCAGGAGGTTTCATACCACATCTCGATAGGGTTATTAGCTGGATTGTAGAGGAAGAGGAAGGAACCATGGCCTATGCTTCCTCTGCAAATTGGGTTGTACGTTATCCAGAGTTTGAAAGAAGCAGATTCCAAGGTCGAGGACTTCAAGAAGTTTAAGTTCTACGACAAGAGTTTCAATCCATATGATCTGCATGGATTATGTAGCGACCATTGTTTGTGAGTGTACTATCCTTGGATACATGGGGCATGTCATTAGCTAGGGGAATACCCTTGGAGATATTGTTATAACTCCTCTAGGCTTAATGAACTGGTCAGTGTGGTAGTATAATGGCTAGTAGCACTCAAGCCAACAACACCACAGGGATCAGCAATGAAAGAAGCAGTAGGCAACAAACCTATTCAAGAAAAGGTAAGAGGAAGATTTCTAAAAGCGCAGAGTTGGAGAAAAGCTACAAGTTTAAGGAAGATCCACTTGTTGAAAGAGTAGCTTTGGATATAGAAGAAAAGAGGTGACAACGCGACAAGAGAGGAGCAAAAAAAAGGAGAGATAAACAAACACTAGAAGAGATGGAGAGGAAGTTGCAGGAAGTAGACCAGAAGCTCAAAGAAGAACAAGAGCTACGTAGAAGAGAGAAGGAAGTGCAACTGGAATAGGAATAGGAGGAAGTGCAAGGTGCATAGATAGTGAAAACTACATTGATACAATTTGAAGTCTCAGATCCACCAACGAAAGATGATGAAAAGGGTGAGAAGCCGTAGGAACAGGAACTTGCTCAGCAGGATGAATCGATAGTAGAATAGATGGATACCGAGATGGAAAGACTGGATTAGGTTTAGGACACTAATTGTTGTAGTGTTTTCTTCTCAAAGATCTACGAAAAGAACCCACTAAATATTGTGGATGAATAAGAAACTCAACAATATAAATGGCCGTTAAACATTGTAGATCTGCAACAACTGATAGAAACAAAGCCTGCCAAAGTCTAGATCTATGCCAAAATCATAGTTAAACAACAAAAAGAAAGAGTAATAACTCCAATCATCCAATGGAAACCAGATATGTAAAGAATAGTTTTATTATAACACCTATGAAGGGAACAAATAAATGTTACCAGTCCCCCTCTATGGGATGGGTTCTTCGCTATCCTAAAACATCTTCATCTTGTGTACAGTCTCTCTCCTCTATAAGGCATAAACCCAGTGAAAAATATGGTGTGTGACAATGAAAATAATCAGAGTTACAACAATGAGTGCAACAATGAAAATAATTAAAAGTGAATAATGAATGCAAAGCCCTTCTATTTATAACAAAATATTGAGTTATTTTGAATAATGAGAAATAATAAAATATTATTGATCCCATTCTTGGAATAACCACTTGGAATATTTTATTATATTTGTTTAGGAGGGAAAAAGTATTTAAACTTTTATTTAGAAATAATAAATAAATAAATGTTTTATTTATCATCTCAAGAATTAGTTAAGGAATAATAAACAAATAAGAATTTATTTAATTATTCCTAAGGGAATTAGTAAAATTTAACAAAGAATAATAATTAATTAGTGTTTAGTTACTTATTCTTAGAGAAAATAAGATAAATAGTGATTTAACTATTTATTTTTCATGATTGGGTCAAATATGACAATGAATAATAATAAAACAATGGTTTAATTAATTCTTCCTAGAATAAAATCAAATAAATAGTGATTTATTTAATTATTCTTCACGGGTTTAACTATAAATTACTTAAAAAATGTTGTTTATTAAGTAATTTCTCATAGTGAAAGAAATTTTTCCATGGTAAAATTGGTTTCAAATGGTGTACTTCGATCCATCTAGTAAATTAGGCTAGATGATCAGTTTTTTTGTGATAACAACTTGCCCCCCAATGTACCAGTGTTAGGAGCAAAATGTATGACTAAAGTACATTGTAAAGACACAATCACTAGGAAACATAGGGGAGTCAGAGAGAGAGAGAGAGAGAGAGAGAGAGAGAGAGAGAGACCAATGAAGTTGAATGTGAGAGAGGATAGGGACAAAGGGACGAGACTAATGCAAGTCTCCTTTTAGGTTGTGGTACTGGACCTCACTCAGGTGGGGGAGACATACCCATACCCGCCGAGATAACTTAGTACAAAAATAATGGTTCACCTAGAAATATTAAACTGAGCAATTAAGTACATGCTGAATGATACATGACATGTTGGCATAACATAGCCATAAAATAATAAAATGTGTCCCATATACATAATGCACTTGGAAAAACATGAGCCAAGACTGAATACAATAATATGAGTACATGAGATACAAAGCCCCTTCCCTAAAAAAATGGGTGGGAGGGAGGGTAGAACAACTGGACAAGCCCTGCTGAACAAGGAAGGACTCTGCAAAACTTAATGGAACATTTGGAGGAGACATGCATTCTATGAACACTATGAATGGTAGGAACCGAACCCATCAACTCTATGGAAATGCATCTGAGGCTGTAGCATAAGAGGTATGCATCTTGTCATGTGGGGGGCTACCTTAAGGGTCAACCCCTCATGAGGTCTGAAACATCTCACACACACCCAAGAATCACTTGTACAATCTACTGCATCACTCGACCATCAAATGTATGGATTATGAACATGAAACGACTAAGTAAAAGGACAATAATGAGACCCTTTGCTCGATCTAAGGCACCAAACAAGAGTCGAAGCTGGAATCGAGATACACTACCCTCTAGGATGTTCTTCTAGAATAAATGAGCTGATGGCGACATAAGAGGGCCCATGATAGATGAGGCGGTGAGGATGCTCAACTAAAGTATGAGGGAAAATAGTAAGGTCACTGATGGACTGACACCAAGGATAATGGGTAAAAGTAGGATTGAGAGACAAATAGACAAATACCCTTGTCAGAGCATAAAGTGCATGGCTGAACTGACAGTAACTGAGTCAACTCCAGAGGGGATGGTGATAGTATGACTAGAGGCCAAAATGGGCAACACAGGATGAGCGATATGAAAATATGGATGGAATACTATGACATGATATACTGGGACATTAAATAGACTCCAAGAGTGCAAGGTGACTCATTGCGGAAGCTCTGAACAAGGGCGACTCGATGACGCTGCCATAGAGACTAGGCCGAGTGGGGACCATCAAAACATGAGTAAATGATGGTTACTCATGAAGAAACTGACATGCGGTATGACAAGTATTAAGAGGAGGTCGACCTCAAACTACAAGTGTTTCTTTATGATGAAATTCAATTTTAAGAGACAACGAAGTGACCTTTCCTGGAAAAATGGCTTCCTGGTGAAGTGTCAAATCATCAAGAACTAAGGAAGACCTATGACAAAGCTCGGTGAGAGCTTTCTAATGGTGTTTACAGTTCATCAAATTGAGCTACGGTCTAGTCGCAATGGGTGACAGAAAAACTGTGGGTTTTCCTATAAAAGGGTGTTTTCGCTCCAATTTAGATTCATTTGCTAAGTGAGTTGTGGTGAATTTGTAGAGGAGGAAAAGGCCCTAAACATTGTGGAGATTGTAGAAGAAAAACTAACCATTGGAATTGGGATCTGTGACGTTCATGTAGGTCATCTTACTCATCTCTTCAATTTTAGTCGTTTATTTCCTCATTTTTGGCACCTGTTGGCTCCCTGAGAGACCCTTGCTCATGCTCACAATCACATCACACTTTATGGGCCCTTAAGTGTGATCTGGCTTGCAGGAAGTAACTAGAAACCTATGAGCTCTCATTTTCTGTGCTGAAAACTGTGATTTGGGTCTGGAGAGAGGGTTGCTTTGCTAGACTGGTGGGGGTTTTTAGGTCGATCAGTGTTTCCCATTGTTTTCTTCTTTGAATTGACATGACATGTGGTATGTTGTAGGCATGGCAAAGATAAAAATCAACTGGCATGAATGAGACTTGGATACTCTTTGATCTGCGATCCATGGGGATCAGGTGGTTCGAGGGGCATTGGCTCATTATGGGGCTCTCAAGTTGGTAGAGAACCGATTGATGAGGGCAAGTGAGCCCTTGCTATCAAGAATTGTGAGCTATTGGGATCTAGACTATGAGGTCTTTGTCATGTAGGGGCAGAAGATTGAGCTCACATTATAGGATATTTACTTCTTGATTGGATTCCCTCCTCTCGGAGTGGTGGGGGATATTCATCTGGTGTTACCTCGTGGGAGGAACATTATTAAGTTTGTGGAGCGCAATTGTCGATGGGGTGTTCATGTCAAGGGCATGACTATCTCGCTTGTTGATGTAGAGAGGATAAAGACATAGGATGTTGCCGCAACTGTGCTACAGGTCTTGGGCAGGCATGAATTCCATCACATCATTGGTGGGAAGATCATGTTGGTTGAGAGTGTTTTGATTGGAACCTACTATGGATGGGCCTAGATGATGTTGTCATCGATGAGACAATAGTTGGGTATTTGCAAGACGTAATTGAATTGTGATTACACTTTTGGTACAGTACTATGTGTGTTCTTCTTTGAGAAGATACCCATTGTGCGTTGTCATGTGAAAATTTGAGATGGGGGCCCATAGGAGCCCAGGATGTGTCGATGGGGGCAACTATTGTGGAGAGGAGGAGGAGGGGGAGTCAGACCGGTGTTCCAACCCAAGTTTTTCACACATTAGGATAAGATGCCCCTTTACATTGATGATTACCCCTATAGTGGGATGAACTATCAGAAGGATCCTGACATGCCACTTTCGCCTAGATGAGCATGGGGGTTAGATGGTAAGTGTTAAGTTGCTATGTTTTATGGTGCATTTTATGTTTCTATCACATGTATATGGTACTGAGTGTGGAACATGTTGTATGTAGACATAGCACTGGTAAAGCCAATAGGATATGCAGGTTGAGCCGTAACACCTGGCGTTGTAGATTAGGGGACATCATCGTCACAACAGGGTCTAGAGGATACTGCGTTGCTTGGTGATTTGCATCATAGGTTTGATGTACTCTTGACTGGGGTTTCAGAGTGCAATTGACATGACTTAGAGGATGGGTACACAGAAGAGTGCACCGGTCTTCCCTAAGAGTGGCGAGGTATTGTGCGAAGAGTGGTGATGGTTGGTTAGGCAGTACCTGATCTACATGCTAGTGGAGTGGAGCCTTTGGCGTGAGATCTGCCGGAAAGTGACTAGATGCAGGGACATGTAGGTCCCTTTGATTGTGATTTTTGTAACATTCTATGGGCATATAGGATCTATTTAGAGCTATGGCTTCGAACACTTTTATGATACATAATATGATTATGCATTTTATATGATGATGATGGTTTTCCATTTGTTTTGTTATCTTCTATGGTATACATGTGATAAATGCCAATATAGAATGTTGTTTGAAATGGTATCTACATAGTGATTTTTTGCTTTAGGCACATCACTGAAAGTAATGTTTTCAAATTCACGTACCAACAACGTAACTCGTAGATATTTTCTAAATAGGACTTGGTTATGAACATGATACACACCATTCAATTGCATGACAAGTAGCAAGGAATCTAAAAGAACATGAATATGAAGGAAGCAATGAGCGAGGGCATCGACTAAAAAACCTATCACTACATCATATTCGGCCTGATTATTGGTGGCAGATCCAATGCACATGCCATTTCAAAGGACTAATGTATGAAAGGGGGTAAAAATGGCCTAGGCTATTGAGGATAGATTTCGGGAGAAGCGACTTGCACCGTTGGCATGACCGATATACAGTGTGGATGATGGATCCATCTAAAAGGTGTAAAATACCACAAATGAGATGATCCAATCTACCTAACTTCATGGGAAAAATAAAGACATGCAAATCAAAGGGATGTGCTATGAGAAAAATTTCGTGAGGTAGAGCGCATTGGGAGAATTAGGAAGGAAATTGCCTTCAAAATCCTCTGAAGAAAAGCATCCTTGCTTAAGGGTGGGGTTATCAGGGCTAGACATAGCTTCCAAGTGTCCTCATTAGCCTAGGAGATGGGTAGATGAGAGGAAGGCTGACTACATGATGTGGTGACATTACTTGGTGCATCAACCTATGAAACAAGGTTCACATACACATCATCTTGAATGGTAGACAACAGGCTAGTGGATGGAAGATCTACAAATGTTGAAACCTAAGATTCTGTCGAAAGAGGTTTGATAGAAGTGTGCATAGAAATCATAGAAAGTTTTACCTGTGAGGAACTCAAGGATGATGATAAGTAAAGGATATGGCCTCTGGTGTCCTTCATCTTGACATCGGGCGGAGGGATTTGGGGCCCGAGTCTCCCCATTCTAGTTGAATAATGATATCAAAATCCACAGGTAGTGGAGTATATGATCCACTACGAGTGGCCTTGTATTTGCGGATCACCCAAAGGAAATCACAAAATTCATCAAGATGAGGGGAACAATGGGAATAGTGACCATGAAGATCACACAGGGCATAAGGGTGGTTTCTGTGCAAAATTTTGAGTTTCTTAGGTGGAACTAGTAAGTCAACATGGACTTCAAGAATTTTGGACTCAAGGAATGCTTCATGAACCAAAGGTTTAAGTTGAGGAAGCTCAAGACAATTGTTGTGGCGTGTCCAAAAACTTGACACAAAGTGCATGGTGGTGTTCTCTTTTGGGGCTTAGGGGCTGGAGGATGATGGGGAGCCTTGTACTTAGGTTCTTTCCTCTTAGCCTTTCCCCCCTGTTTGGATGCTTTCGCAATAGGAGTTGGTTCCTGTTGAGTTGTGATGGAACTGAAGCAATAGCAGGGGTCATGGGGACTGGTTGGACTGGGGTCAAAGCATGATAAGGTCTTAGCTGACCAGGACGAATTCTTGCAGGGGGATTGATATACCCTACAGGTATTCCGAAAGTCATGCTAGGAAGGACTAGTCAAGCCATCACAGGGGCATAAAATACTCTTGTAGGGGGGAATAAGAAAGGTATTTGGCATGCAGGGTAATGTCCCGACGGAATAGCTCCTGGATGGTTGAGACCTCGAGGAACAGTTCCTGGTGGAAACATAGGAGAGGCACCCACAAATGGAGGAGGTCCTGGGGAGTGGGTCCAAATGTCTTAGTTGGAAGAGCGACAGTAGGGTGCTGAGGAGCTAGTTGTTGATCAGGTGTACCAGACGACTGCTTAAGGGTGGCCCATGACGCCTATAACATGCAAACACTCATAGAGGTAGGCTCTAAGATGGGGGGGGGACTAGGGAAAGCACCAAACAATGAGTCTTTATAGGCTCTGGGTGAATCACTGGTGGAAGGAGTTGTAGGTTGTTTATTAGACATTGATGAGATAATGGACTTGGGTGAGGTCACAAATGTTGGCTTGTAGTAATTCAGTTGGTCAATGGTAATGATCTTCCCATCATGGGGGAAGCAATACTTGAAAAACACTACAAATGTGACAACTAACATGGCATATGTATAAATATGACCTAAGAGAATGTTGTAATCCAAAGGGGCATTAATGAATTTAATGTCGACATGCACTGTCTTCCCCACAGGGGTCACTGGACAGCTATGGTGCATGCCAAGGGGCTGGGAGGAGTGTCCATCCCAAGCACGTAAAGTGATGGTGGAAGGGGAAAACTCAGGTCACTTGAGTTCTTTCCAAACAATAGTGGACATCACACAGGTGGATGTGCCTTCGTTAATAATGCAGTGAGAGATGAGGGCATTATGAACTCTAACTGGAAGCTCGAAAACAATAGATGAAGGAAATAGGGGAGGCTCTGATGTATCAATTGAGAAGACAATAAAATGATCATCAGAAGGATCTACTACACCTAAAGTAGTTAGTAGAGCTTTCTTTTGAGTTGGGCACAACTGGAGGACTTCCAGCATCCACATGTTAGTAGGTGATTGCGTCAAGTCATCTACTATACTGTTTGTATGGGTAACTCTATTAGAATCCACATTATAGGGTAATGGTCCATTTTGGATCTTAGGAATGCCATCAAACATAGGTTGAGGGATTTGTAAAGGATCATTTGGTGTCATAAGAGGCTCAACAGATATGTTGGTTTTGGACTCGGTAGCAGACAAAGTCGCGGGCTTCTCATATTGACATGACTGAGTTTGTAGGTTGATATTGGAGGGGTTAACCTCATCAAAGTTCATCATAAGGATATGGTAGTCATCGGGACTAGAAGGTTGGGGGAGATGGGCTGCTTCACCTAGTTGAGGCTGAGCAACAACAAATCCTTGCTGATGAAAAGGATTTGTGAGCACTACTAGTTGAGGTGGTGCAGGATTCTAAGGTGATTGTTGACCTCTCGAAGTTGCTTCAACTTCCCACATTTGGTGCATCTGGGTTAAAAGAGGATACTCATGTGTATAATGGCCATGTACACCACAACATGAAAAAGGCTTGTTCATATGAATAGCATTGTTCTGCTTGGGATGACTGCCCTGTTGTTGGTTGTTGGTGTTATGCTAGTTCCCCTAGGGTTCACTAGGTTGGTTACCTTGATTATCTTGGATGCCCTTGTTACCCTCCCCCTTATTCGTTTTCTTCAAATTTTGGGGATTGGTAGCACTCTACTGCGCAAACAGTTTACCCTAAGGGGGAAGTGGTTATTGGGGTTGAGGATGCATGGGAGGATACGACGCTAATGCTTGACGGGATGAAGCACTAGGCTATGCATAAGGAGGAGAAACAATTTCATAGATGGGTTGGGGTCCTAAAAACATGTTATTGGTAGGAGGGGCTTAAGTTTTGGAGGAACTGGTGCCCCCCTATGGGTATCCATAACTCAACTGGGTATATGGCGAAGAGCGTGAAAGGGATCCAATGATACCGTAAATGACATGAGATGCCCCTAGTGCATTGGCACTTCCAGGATGAGGGTGGTCTGGAATGATGGTATAGACATAACCTGATTATGCATAAATCAGATCATATCTCAAAGTGTTTTGAAGAGATTCTCCTTAGTTTGAGGAAAATGGGACGCGACATATTTTCCAATGATTGATAAAAGTGTCCTAAGAAATGAATCTAGATAGACATGGTCTTTGAAAGGCAGGCCATGACATGTGCTCCTCCTTCGACACCACTCTTGAACATGGTCAGAAAGGTGAATGGTGGAGGACTGATGGAATGTGGTTAATAGCTTCGTACCAGTGTCGTATTAGAGAGGTAACTGGAAATATGAAATGAACGCTTTAGCAAGCATCACAAAAATGGAATGAGATGTGGAGGGCTCGTCTACATACCATTTTGTAGCATCCCTTGTGAGCGTGCATTGGAAGAGTCGAAGATGAATGGAGTCATCGATTATGGAGTTTGAGGAACACCACATGTGGAAGGATGAGACATGGTTGGTATGATCCTCTCTAACATTACCCTCAAACTTTGGGATGTTGGAGGGAAGCTTAGTCATCATAGAGGGCCAACCAACATCATGGTGGATGGGGTCGTTTATCAACTCGTTAAAATCTGGTGGACTTAACCCAACCATAAAGGGGAGAATGGAGGTTGTCGGAATGGTTCTTGAGACTATTTTTCCTGATGTGACCACCGAGATAGAACCGAAGCCAACACTAGGTTGTGTTCGTACACCAGCTATGGTTCCAAACATGGTGACGATATGTGGTGAAGGAGGGTTGGAAGCAGATGAGGAATCATATGAACCAGGAGAAGATTTGGTGTAGGGACTTAGAGGGCTATGAACTCGAACTCGTCGGGGAGGGTTAATATACCCAAGTGGAAACCAGGGGTGAATTCCTAATAGTCTTCGCAACAAATGCCTTGGTGCGCAATGGTGGTAGGACACATGTGACATGGAAATGGGGAAGGGAGATCAACAATATATCATTGTCTCGATGCGACAAGATAAATTTATTATGTTAAGTCTTGGCTTGGCAGTGTAAACCAAGCACCCTTTGCTTAAGGTGTGCTTGTGTGCGCAAGTGTATTAATTGATTAAGCCCAAATGATGTTTGTAAAAAATAAAAAAGCTTGCTGAAAATAAACTGAAATTAATAACAGAAAATGAACAACAAAAAAATTAACTGAACCCCACCCAAAATGGGTTTGCAAACACTATGTTGTTTAGTGGCTAAACCAATGGAGAATACATTGAAACATTCAAGAGCTCTAAATTCTAGTGTGACTCAGATCAAGTGACACTAAGTTGCTAGAAATTGGTGCAACAACAACAAAAAACAATAGAGGAATATCGCTGCAAAAAGATAGGATATGGGTGAAACACCTAGGGAAATCGATGGAACCCTAAGGAAAATGAACAAACAAGTTTAAATTTCAAACTATGGATGGTAACAACGTATCTTAACAGATCTAAAATAGAGGGGTACAAATCTGGAAAATGTGGCTGAAAGCATTATAGAAACTCAAACTACTCTCTCATCTATACTCCTCCTAGAAAGGTGGAGGCGTACTAGAAGCCCCGTGGGGGGCTAGATTCAACTTTGATAAGTAAATTAGAGTGGATTGAGGCCTAAGTGAGATGAGATAGAGGTCAAACAACCCAACAAACAACTCTCTACAAAACCCATAAACAGATCTGAAAAAAACTGTAAAACCCAGAAATCGCAGGTACCGACCTCTTTCTCTATAGGGATTACACTTTTTAGGCTATTTAGTGTGTTATGGCCTCTATATCACACTTTTTGGGCCAAAAAGTGTGATTTATGCTTCGTGGATCCTATTCGGTAAATCTCGAAAAAGAGTGCCACCTTTGTTGTGGATGGTTCCTGTGACCTATAGAAAAGACCAAAAAGTTCATGGAAGTTAGAAATTTAATAGATCTAGGGTTAAAAAGTTAGGAAAAATTAATAGAATTAAAAAAGGAAGAAACCCTAAGCTGAAAACCGAAGGTCACCCAAGTTTCTGGATCTGAAGTATAAAACCCAGCGGAGTTGCCAATTTTGTTGTAGTGTTTTCTTCTCAAAGATGTATGAAAAGAACCCACTTAAGATTGTGGATGACTAAAAATCTCAACAATATAAATGGCTACTAAACATTGTATATTTGTAGCAACTAATAGTAACAAAACTTGCCAAAGTTTGGATCTATGCCACAATCATAGTTAAATAGCAAAAAGAAAGAGTAATAACTCAAATCATCCAATGGAAACTAGATATGTAAAGAATAATTTTATTATAACACCTATGAAGGGAACAAATAAATTTTATCGGTCCTCGTATATGGGATGGGTTCTTGGATATCCTGAAACATCTTTAGCTTGTGTAGAGTCTCTCCCCTTTATAATGCATAAACCCAACAAAAACTATGGTGTGCAACAATGAAAATAATCAAATTTACAAGAGTGAGTGCAACAATGAAAATAATCAAAAGTGAATAACGAATGGAAAACCCTTATATTTATAACAAAATATTGAGTTATCCTTGAATAACGAGCAATAATAAAATATTATTGATCCCATTCTTGGAATAACCACTTGGAATATTTTATTATATTTGTTTAGGAGGGAAAAAGTATTTAAACTTTTATATAGAAATAATAAATTAATGATTTATTTATCATCTCAAGGAATTAGTTAACGAATAATAAACAAATAAGTATTTATTTAATTATTCCTAAAGAATTTAGTCAAATTTAACAAAGAATAATAATTAATTAGTGTTTAATTAATTATTCCTAGAAGAAATCAAATAAATAGTGATTCATTTAATTATTCTTCATGGGTTTAACTGTTAATTACTTAAAAAAGGTGGTTTATTAAGTAATTTCTCATAGTGAAAGCAATTTTAGTATGGTAAAATTGGCTTCAGATGGTGTACTTCGATCCATCTAATAAATTAGGCTAGAAGATCAATTTTTTGGTGATAACACTAACCTCATGCCAAAAGCAACTGAGGTCACCCCACCGGCTTCAGCAGCTCCAACAACAGAGAAAGTACCAAGTGAACAAGGTGATGCGATTCTCCTTGAGGATGATTTGGGAACAAATGTGTACAACATAGCCTTTGATAGTCACATCAAAGAGTTGTACAGGAAGGGAGAGCACACATCCTGGATGAGCATGCATCACCTCCATTATTTGAAGAACGGGTGAATGTGCCAGATGCATGAAGACATCCATATGCCCTAGCTCATACTACAAAGGATTATGGCAAAGCCATAAGATCAAGTGTGAAGTTATTGATAGTAGAAAATGAGTTCATGGCTAAGGAATTGCAGGTAGCCACTCAAAGAGAGGAAAAATCAACATGATCCACTAGAGCATAGATGAAGAAATTGATACTTGTTGAAGTATCGTTTCTTGAGCCAGTCATGTGGAGACTATATGATAGGTTTATCACCTTACACAAGGAAGTTTCCCATGTACATGGTCATCAGTAGTTCTACACCAAGATAGCATGAACGCTCATAGATATACATGTCATTGTTGATCATGTACAGACGTGGAAAATGACGTACAAGGGAGCCCCACTTCACCTTCACAAGATGATGAAGCCACATGTAAAATTGGAAAAAGCACACATCTAGAGTTTGATCCAAAAATATGAGGAACTCCCGCCTCTCATCACCAATGTTGAGG
>APFE031089222.1:0-12182 GCA_000404065.3 Pinus taeda | reverse complement strand
ATTTGGTGTTCGGGGTTGTGCATTCAAGTGGGACCGACGTTCATTGGCAGGTTCTATGTTAAAGTGTTGCTTGGGGATTGGTCAGGTATTTGTTTAAAACCCACTAATGTAAACACTTCCGATTTACATTTATCGCATATCAAGGAGTATTAGGAATAACTCTGATCTTCCATGAAGTTGCAATTGGATTAAAAGTGATGATGTGGCATGTGGGACATCCATGTGGATATAGCAACTCTTATATGGTTTTCAATGAATAATCAAGTCTATGGATAAAAGACTCTCTGATATATATTTTTAATATACAATTCAACTTCTCTCCAATAGACGTGTCGTTTGATCATTGGTGAAACTCGTATAAAAATGAGTTAAAACATTTTAGTTCTGAGTAAGCCGAATCAAAAGGAAGCTGAAGAGATAGAGGAAGCCAAAGGAACTGAAGAAAAAGGAAGCTGAAGAGATAGAGGAAGCTGAAAGGTTCAGCAGAAGAAGATGAAGCTGAAAGGTCCAGCGAAAAAAGTGGGAGTTGAAGGTCTAGCAAACGATGAAGGTACACAAGAAGCTGAAGACCGAGTGGGAGAAGTAAGCAAAAGGATAGAAGTAAACCATAGGTCCGGTAGGACAGAAGGAAGTCAAAGGTCCAACAGGACAGAAGGAAGTCGAAGGTCCAGTAGGATAGAAGGAAGTTGTAGGATAGAAGGAAGCCGAAGGTCACAGGAAGAAGAAGGAAGCCGAAAGGGCCAGCGGAAGACGAAGATCTATTTGACCTTGAACCAACCAAGTAATATTTCATCAGTTGAAAGGAGTAGTAGACAACACCACCATTGAAATATTTGTGAGTTTTTTCCTTGGAAGTAAGATACTACAAAAATCAATCCTAAAGAAGTTACTGTGACAATAAGAACAGAGACTTGAAACAAAGAGTTGTTTTGTGCAGAGCTTACTGCAGTTCATTGTAGACACATTGAAGTTGTGTAAAGACTATTGTAGATCATGATGGATATTTGAAATCATCATGAGGTAACTTTGTAGATTTTGTGTGGAAAATATGAAGAGTTTTGAAGACTCCTTCATATGAAGATAGGTTGTCATTGATGATGTAGCATGGAGACTACAGTAAAGTTGTACATTTATAGAATTCAGTGAAGAAAATGTTGGGAGCAAAGAATAACTCCCAAACATATCTAGACGAAATATAGCAGTGGGTTGGAGGCCAGAGGGTTGGTGCCCTGAAGGTTGGAGCCTCAAACAAAGAAGGTTGGTGCCTTGACAAAATAGGGTTGGAGCCCTTGGGGTTGGTGCCTCAGAATTGGAAGGATTGGTGTCCTTGGAGTTGGTGCTCCTAAACACAAGGTTGGTGCCTTGAGAAAATAGGGTTGGATCCTTAGAGGTTGAAGCCTCACAAATGACCAAGTCAGTGTTGGGCAACAGATTGGAGTCTTATATATATTGTACTTGATTTATTGTAAAGATTATATTAATAAAAGAATTTATTCCTATTGTTCATTTTGTGTTCTAAATATAAATGATTTAACTTGTAAAAATAACAATTGAAAAGAAATGTTGATTCATCCCCCCTCTTAGTATTTCCCACACTATTTACAGTTAAGATGGATATATGTTGCTTTAATTCCCCCCTTGAAACAAGCTATATTCCACATGAATACCATGCGTTTCTATAACTTGATTTTCGTTTTTAAACATAGGGTTATTTTTATTTTTATCTTTATTTTATTTTGACCAAGTAAAATATTTACAAAACATTACAACATCTCTACCATATTGGGTTGGAGAGCACTTTTAGGGACAATAAAATTAAAGTAAAATATTTATAATGTATTTTTATTTTGAAATTAGTTATGATTTTTTGGGATGTGGTATTGATAAGCCACGATACTGTAACAAAACCTATTTACGAATTAATAATATGCATGATAAAA
Organism: Pinus taeda; assembly: GCA_000404065.3. NCBI lineage: Eukaryota > Viridiplantae > Streptophyta > Pinopsida > Pinales > Pinaceae > Pinus > Pinus taeda. The sequence continues at coordinate 10,242 of APFE031089222.1, read as the reverse complement.
TAGGGGTGAATATCCATAGCTAAGAACCTTGTTATATTGCAAGTTTATGTTTTTATGTGTTTATTAATTAAATTTAAATATTGTTATGGAACCATTTTCTACACAACTACATCTACCCCATACCTCTTTTGCTTTTATATTTAATTTAAAAAAAAATGTTATAAAACCGAATCAAAATAAAATGTTGACATACAGTCTTTCTTACATGTCTTTCTTACATTTCGTGTAACACTTAGTGATTTGTTTTCATAATTAGGATGTAATAGTGATTGATTATATGGATTTGTTTTCATAATTAGGATGTAATAGTGGTTGATTAGATGAATGAGGGATCGATATGTAATTTACTATTTCAAGTGAGTGAGTTGTTGGAGTTAGGTATTTTAGGCTTACATTTGATATTTTCTAAGAATAGGTGATTTGGTCCATCTTTAGTGGATGCCAACTAAATCATTATATTGTATAAAGATGATCTTAGTAAGAAAAAAATAAAGCGAGTATAGATTAAGAGTAAAACAGAGTTTGTGTAGTTGCGAAAATAGTTCCAAGAGACTGAGAGACTAACTATGTAAAAAACCACCTAAATCTATAAAACATTCTATATTTCAATGTTGAATATAAAAGTTGTAAGTATTTTGTGGTGGAGCGGTTAGTGCCTTTATGTAAATAATAATTTGTTATTAATATGACATTATTTGATTGAATGATGTCTTTTGTGTTTATTGGGGTTGAGGAATTTTGAGTACCAAGCCAAATTAGCTTCCCTTCAATTTCGTATGATTGATTGAGGACAACTTAGTTGCAGAATGAACCAATCAAGTTTCCAATTTCATAATCTAGCCATAGTTTTATTTTCTTATCGAATAATTGTTCACTATGGAGGTTTAAGTTGAGGTACAAAGTGAGATTTCAAACCAAGGTTACCTGGGAGCAGGAGAAAAAACATTGAGCGGGAACGAGAGAAACATTTTTAGAAGCTCCCGGTTTGGGAGCGATTCCAAGAGCGTTTTTTTTTTCTAGTATAGATATAGTTTATATTTTTATATTTTGATGAATATATGTCAAAAAAATCATGTAGAATGATGAATTAGATATAAAAAAACATAGATTGAACCATATGACAACAATCATCTAGAAGTTATAATCTTCATCAAACACGTCCACAAGTTAGTAACATAGTAACATACAACATATTGAGACTCATGATTGATCAATCTTAAAGTTTCAAGCTTTCAAAATTCAATATATAACATTTATCATCATTGATCACCAAAGTTGTACTTGTAAGCTAAGTGTAACCATTACAACAAATAATATAATTTAACGTGAAATGAAATATTATAAAATGAAATGAAATCAAACAACTTTCAACTTTCATGAAGCATCATATTCATAATTCATTATTAATGAGTTATAATTACCAACTTCAAGCTTCAAACTTAAATGTCATATATTGTTTAAAAAAATTTCATAATAAATATGAAAGAGTCAATAGTTATAAAAACTACTAGAAACTAGAAAATACAAGTAAATCTATTATCTATTGCTAATGCTTGGGCCCCTTGCCACCACGAGAAATGTCTAATTTTTTAGTATTGTTGGAAAATCAGGATCTTTGTCATTAATATCACCCTCTAAGCATTAATATCCAAAGGTAACTTTGTTATTACCTCTAGATCTATATAGGGATCTTTGTCCTTAATATCACCTTCTAAGCATTAACATAAGATAGAAAAAACATATCATGTCATGTCAGATTTTGTTTGAGTGATGCGTACATTTTTACGAGGGTCATGATAGAGGAGTTCGACAACCAATGTCACTAACATCAAGGTACATAGATGGATTGGTTCTCTTGATTAAATATGAGTTCCATACCCTAATACATAACAAAATCCAATGGACACAGTGCAATTCCCCCAATCCCGAAATCCTAAATAACTGACAAGTCTGCTGGATTTTGAATGAAATCTAAGATTCTAGTTTCTCCATATGAGATCCAATGAGGTCAGAACCACTCTCAAACATCCTGAGTCATTTCATGGTAATGTTAAAAATTTAAGTAAAAGGATGAAAATGAAGATTAAGGAGAATGTCACTTTCTTAAACATTACCATGAATTGCATATCAATACTAGGGCCATAGGCTTTATCATTAGGCTACGAAACTCAAAACGTATTTGTTTCTTTGAAAAAAAATTGCATTTTGGAATATTACTGCAAAATTTTCTTGCAAAAAATACTAAATGCCCCTGAAAAGGCATGGATCATTTTTTCAGTGAGCTTTCTTCCGAAAATGCTCCCGAGTTGGGAGCGCGCCCCTAAGGCACTCCAAAGTCACTCCAGCTTAGAGCACAAATTAGGAGTGGGAGCCTGAGGGGGGCACTCCCCCGCAACCCTTGTTTCAAACCAAATAGTAAGGCCATCTAGTAGTGTTCCTTGTACGTGGTTCCAAGAGAGACAAACAAGAATGACAAACAAGGAGTTAGATGATTGGATCATGAATCATCCAAGTCCATGGCATGGAGTATGCGGTTAAAGGATAGGTTAGGACCGAATTTGTTCTAAAGCGGATCTGTAAGTCTGATAGAGACATAGATATTATGTCTAATTTCATGAGATGAGGCTTAAGACAATATCTATCTTTTCACATGTTCAAATAAGCTAAGGCATATGCAACATAGTTTTAACTAGACTATGCATTTGATTAATCGAGGACAACCCAATTGTAGAAAAAACAAATCGAGGTGACAATTTAAAAATTTAACCTTAGATTTTTTCCTATTGGATAATTGCTCATTGTGCAGGTTTAAGTCGATGTTCAAAGAGAAATTTCAAGTTAGGCAGTAATGCCTTCTATTGGTGGGGTTCCTTGTACTTTGTTACAAGAGAGGATGTATTTATAACCAGGAAAGACTAGTAAAATAGGGAATTAAATATCGAGGTCAAAAAATCGTCTAGGTCCGTGGCACGACGTATATGTTACATCATGACCGTATTTGTTCCAATGTGAATCTATGAGTTTGACAAGGACATAGCAAATTCGATTTAAGAATTTAATCATACTGCGCTCAAGGAGATTTCTAGATCTTCGCATGTCAAGGTTAACTAGACTACAACTTAGTTTTAAGAAAAATGCAGATGAAAGAGTAAGCTCAAACTTCAAGAAGGTGTGGACCCACAACAATCATCGAACTATTATTCGGACCATGAAACATCCAATGGTGTGATTAAGCACTAAGGAAAACAAAGGGAATATTTATGGATTGCAGTCTTGCTAGAAAAAAAGCATTTGGATAGAGGAACACCCCGATTCAAAGGAAAGTATCCAGTTTAAAAAGAAGGTATTTGGTGCATCAACAATCCAAGTGTATAAGCATATCTAGGAGCGGTAACATAACCAAATTGGCCATGAAGAGGATTATCCAAATTATGAATATTTGCAAGAAATTTGGGGAATATGCAAGAATTGGGAATGGAGTTGTAATGCTCATTGCGAATACATTGGGGAATATGGAATGAGTAGACCGAGCTGATTGAAGTATGAATGTGATCCATAGTTGGGAGTAAAGGGATGATTCAAAGGATCCTCTAAAATAAACTCAAAGCATGATGGAGAGGGTTGAGTCAAAATTCATTTGGGTTACCATGGACCATATGAGAAGTAGATGCATTGGAAAAGACTTATAAATATAACACTGTCATTTACATTATATGATTATAATATTTCTTGGTCCATCAAGTAGAATTAACACAATAATTGTTTTGTAAAATATCAAGTAACATTAACATAATAATTGTTTTGTAAAATTGTCTTGTAAAATATAAATTAAAGAAAAATTCACAAAATGAAAACGAAATGTAAAAACTATACATTTCATTAGAAAATAATTAATATGGTGTGAAATTCTCCTTCACCTTTTCATATCCTCCTAAAAATAAGGAAAAGGAGATGAAGGTGTTCCATATGCGTGTGAAGAAACAATGTGTAGAATAATCCATAAACCAAGTCCAACGGTAATGGACATTAAATGAAAAAAAACATGGGTTATTATTTGAATGTGCTTTGCCCATTTACTACTTATGAATATATCTCATGAATAGAGTGCATCGCACTCCTTGCAAAACAATATGAGATTGACAAAGGAAATAAAGTGGTAGCAAGACCATTATTTCTTCTTTGAGATCCTTAAATAATTTATACCAACATGTTGTTAAGGCTAAGGAGTCCTCTTCTAGGTCATTTTCACAATTGCTAAACACCATTTGCACAAAAGTCATTTTCACAATTGTTAAACACCAAATGCAGAGTCGAGGTCATTTTCACAATCGTTAAACACCATATGTAGAGTCGAGGTCATTTTCGCAATTGCTAAACACCATAAGTAGACTCGAGGTCTGTGGAAAAGAGCTAGGAAAAGCCATTTTTGAATGGAGACACACACCTTTTCAGTCAAAAAAATTCTTTGACCAAGATTCTTCAATAAAACGCTTTGATTTCTTTTTTTAATTGTCTCCAAATAAACCAACACCATTTTAAGTGGCTCCCTTTTTTTTAAAGATCAAATATTTCCAGAAAAAATAAACCATTTTGAAAAATCTCCCTTTATACCTTTAAAAAAATAAAACACTTGGAGGAAAGTGATAAAACAAATCCCTTTTTTACGTAAAAGAGTCCCTTTCTAACAAAAGGGTTCACTCCAACGTAAACCTCTTAAAAACCTTTCATAATAATCCTTAAATCCTTTTGAAAATTAATCTTAAGGACCTTTAAATAAAGTCTTTCAATGAATATTTGCAAGAATTTCATGAAATGAAAAAAAAAATTGAGATTTGTAACGGAGGATTTTTAATTCGTTTTACTTTTCACCATCCTTGAAAAAAAAAAAGAAATTATGACTCCTCGAGCTAAGTAGAAGCCAAACATAATCGTTTTTTTAAATTACGACACCTTTGGAAATATGTTGACTCCTTGCTGGTTCGTTCACGGGTATGCCATCAACCTTCAACAAAGTTATCAATGGCATATGGCAACGCTGCAATGCATAAATCGCTAATTTCGTAAGTTTTTAGAAGAACAACGCAAATGGCCCTTCGATGGGGGTGCGTTGGGCCACTGGAAATTAAAAAATATATATATACAACCTTCTCTTGAGCTGAGGGAGATGATCCATCTTGTCTAGCTTTATGGCTTTCCCTGGGTTCTTAAAAATTTGTTTCTCTCAAGGATTCTTAGCTAGATGAGGATCTGAGTACTAATACCATGACAAAGAATGAATAGAAATTGTGGAGCAAAGATTTTTCTTCTCAATATTCAAAATAGTTAAAATACATAGAAAATATCAACAATAAATCACTGCGGTGAAACTAGACTAAAATGAAGTAAAATTGAATTGACTGTGAGACCTAGCAAACAATGGGATAAAATGTGATGACACATAGTAGACAGTGAGATTAATATCTCAACACAAATCTCAAGAAGGATAGCCATATCCTTGTTGGTAGTCATATTCATGATCGAATTTAGGCTTTTGTGATCCATATCTAGTTTCTGAGAAATCTTTTTTCAGTGATAATCACATCAAGATTCATTTGTTGACACCTTTCAAACCAACCAGTTTGGTTCATCTCATATTCATCTTCCTTTGCTTCCCTAGGGAGACAGTCCTTCTTGTCCACCCCATTCTTGTAAACAAGCCACTATTCACAAGTAATTTAAAAGAACAAGTAAAAGCATTTTAGAGTTTGTCAAAAAAGTAAATCAACTGCAGAAGAAATGAGAGGATTGGTAAATGGTCTTTCAAGGTTCCTTTCTTTCTCATTTGTCTACGTCTCCATTGTCTTTTTCAGTTATTTCAGTTGCATGTTTTGAAAATAGTAGGAATGGGAAAAACAATAGAAATTTCACCTCACCTCTATCCACCTAATGAGAATCATCCATGTCTATCATGGAAGGAAAAAGAAAGAACGTCTAGTTAAGTTCCCCAAACAACATCTTCTTTGGCTCTTCTTTCTTCATTTCCCTTGTCATCCTTGTTGAGATTTGTTGGCTATAAACTTAGTTCTTGTGAGACACACAATATTGGAAACGAAATACAACTGTATATTAATTGATTTCAAGGAATGACATACAATGTGTATATTAATACATACGAGAAACCAATGAATTAGTTTTCGGGTCTTCTTGGACTCCAATAACTACTCATCATAATACAAACTAACTCAATCTTTAACCCCAAGGATTATTTGTCTAACATTCTCCCCTTAATCCTAAAGAATGTACCAAAGTCCAAGAATGAGAGCTCAACATGAAAAAATGCATCTCATCCAAGAGCTAAATGTCTCTCAAGAAATGGTTTTTAAGGATGAACACAAACCAATATGGGAGAACTCAAGGTTTCAACCAACACCAACTCTGAAACATTCATAGTAGTTCTCAAATCAACCAAAAATGTGGTTTTAAGATGACCACAAACTCTGGAAAAATCAATATAGTTCTTTGAACAATTCTGAATCTGGAAGTACTCATTCACAAACAACTCAATCAATAAAAAATGAAGTCTCTCTGGCAACAACTCTAGCTCTAACTACTACAAGTTGCAGTTCAGGTTCACTAGTGTATCTCTGACTCAGTGTCACTTGAAAAATCTTCAAACCTACAGTAGACCATCAACGATTCCCCCCTTATCAGATACAGGGCGAGAAGTATTCTACATCACTTCAAGGCTCACCTACACTCTCGAACATGACATGTAAATATTCTTGATTGTTTATATCAAATCCAAAGAAGAAATTCATCCAAAATCTAGTTTCCCTCTTGCAGTAGTCTTCTTTCTTGAACATCTATTTGAATGGTGATTGCACTTTCCACAATTCTCACACAGGTGAATATCAAAACATTTATCTTTCACATGCGCAACTCTATTACACTGTTGGCATCGATAAATATTTTCTGGAACAACACCATCAAGAAATATGACACTACAAAATTTTATACCTTTAGAAAAATCAGGAATATGAAAAGATACATACAGGACATTATATCCCAAACTAGTTCTATGTTTATTAGGAGTAATATCTTCCCTCTTATACCATTTTCCAAATGAGGGCTTTTATTTGCATCCAAATTCTCCTGAAATGATTGTATTACGCTGATTATTCTCTGACTGATGATTAGGATCAAACAAACTATTGTTCTAAACAAGAACATGTTCAAAATTCTTCTTTTGTAATTCATGTAGTTTAAATCTCACTATAATTGAGATTGAGTTTCAAAAACTCGATCTTTTATTGTACATTTTTCAAACAAGTTTTAATGTCATAAATCATGTCCTTATTGATTTGGAAACTTCTATGAATAGTAGATGACATTAAATTGTTTAATAATTGTAAGAAATCATCACGTTTGGCGATTTTCTCCAGTGATCAAATTTGAAGAAAAGGATTCAACTACCACAAAAAATGCACCTAATACAATTTAACAAATTTACAATGATTTAAGGGGGTGTGAGTTTCAACCGAAAATGCATCTATTTTACATAGTAATTTCAATAAAAAAAATTATTCATATTGCTGCAAACAAAATGTTGTCTTATTTCTGTGCAAACAAAATGTTCTCTTATTTCTACCCAACCACTGTAGTGAATATCACAACCTCCCAACCACTGTAGTGAATATCACAACCTCCAAAATTAACTTCCTTTGTTTTTTGTAAAAATTATCAAGCACAGGGATTTGAACTTGTGACTTTTAAGACACCATGTAACTGTATGAGCTTTGCTAACCACACTACCTTCTTTACAAATTCAATTTCATGCTGCATTCATGCATCCAAAATACACCAATTTTATAAACACTCAAACTATTCTTGATAATTCTCCTTTCCACTAAGGACAACTCCAACTATGGAAACCATTGACGTCATAATTTTTTTCCAAGAAAATAAATTCTTCAAACAAATCATTTTCAAATATGTGAAGTAGTCCTCTAAAAAAATATAAGTTCGCTTTTTTTTTTTTAAATAAGAATTGGCTTAGTGATTTGATGGTGGGATTCAAAAATGATCCAACAGAGAATTAGGATCAAATCTTTTTGTTCATTTCCCTTTCCATTTTTCTCTTCAACTCTTAAAACTTATTTCAAATTAAAATAAAAACAATCTTGTCGTGAAATATTTCCACCACTTTCAACTCTAAGTTAATTAGTTTCAGAATTAGCCACTTTTAAATTTAGTTTCTCATTTCACCTTTCTTTAACCATTTTATTTTTCTTAAATATAATTCCTAAAAGAAATGAGAAATATTTTTTCTTTAATCACAAATTTTATATAGTTTGCATTCACTTGATACTCACCAACTTTTTCTCCTATTAACTTTCATGTTTATCTATTTCTTTCTCTATTCAGTTTCACTTTTTTTGTTTTGCTTCTTTCTTTGTTCACTTTCACGTTTCTGGCTCTGCCTCTTTCTCTGTTCATTTTCACCTTTCTCGCTCTGCCTACTCTAACGCAAAGATGTTGATTGTGGAAGTAATATAAAATATATAGAAAATGTATTCACCTTGAGTGATTAACTTCCTCCATCATTGTTTGTTTTCAATGATAACACAATAGAAATATTATATTGTATTTAATTCTTTAATTTTGATACCTCCATGCTCTATGTATAGCCATCAAGTTTGAATTTCATTGAACCTTGAAGTAATAATAAAAATCAAATAAATATATTGCTTGATCTAATATTCTTGAAAATATCTCATATAAAATTTTAAAATTCAGTGATTTTTCTTTTACTGCTTTTACCCTTTGATAAACGGGGGACTTCGAGTGCCTGCTCGGGCAAGGTATTTCCATAGGTATTTCAATAGTATTTTTATTAGCATTTCAGCAGCAGTATCATCAACATTTTGGAGCACTACTCAGTATTTGGAGAGGGACACAATTCTTTTTGGTTGTAGTGCTAGATTGGGGTTTTGCAGGTGGATTTATGCTGGGAGATTGAGCAGGGGTCCAACTCTTATCTCATTGGAGGGTTTTTGGCAGGGTTTCACGTCGTGTCTCAGGCAGAGTTTAGAGGGGTTTTCTTCAGTGGCAACACAGGGCATTGAGGAACTGTGCAGAACCCCAAGAGGGTGTTTTTTGAGGGTCAGCCATTCTAGGAAAGCTTTCTAGGTTTCTTGCGTAAAGCCCGAATCTAGAGTTTCAACTTTTTCCGAGGAGGGGAGCAGCCCCAAATCATCATTTGTTTTCTAGAAGTAGCAGCAGAACAACAACATTCATGCAAAGAGGTCATTCTTGTCATTATGAGAGTATTTCTTCACTTGCCTTGTGCAAGTCGAGGTGCCATCTATTTAATCACCTCTTGTACTCATTTATTGCTCAGTATAATAGAATGGCTTAGCATTTCTCACTGTGTTTGTTGTGTATCTGCTTATATTTCCGATTTACATTATTATATGTTGTTCCACTGTTATTTTATCACTTATGGGTTATTATATCATTTGCACATATTTGGTTCGAGTTTTTGCTGGGGTTTGAGGAATATTCTGGGTTAGGAATATTACACTGCTACACCATTTTGCTGAGATGTATATATTGTTGGAAGTTTCTTGTGAATTCCATGCTCCCTGCAAAATCGTAGGAAATCATTTGAGATGTATTCGCCACCTCTGTCAGTCCTAAGGACTTTGATGTACTGTCCACTTTCATTCTAAAAAAGAGCTTTGTATTTGCAAAAGTGCTTAAACACTTCAATTTTCTATTTGAGTAGATAGACCCATGTCTTCTTTATGTAGTCATCTATGAAGGTCAATAAATAATGGATGCCACTAATTGATGGTGTCTGCATTGGGCCACATAAATTTGAGTGGAAAATCTCCAAAAGTGCATTTTCCCTTATTGACTTTCCTATTGGAAATGTCTCTCTATGTTGCTTGCCCAAGATACATCCTTCACATAGGCTGTTCGGTTTTTCTATGAGTGGTAATCCCTTCACCATGCCTTTCCTATGCAGAAAATTCAAACCTCTTGAAATGTCCAAACCTCCAAAGTTGAGATGTCCAAATCTCAAATGCCATAACCAATTTTCATCTTTGACCTCTGCTTGATAGTTCACTTGTGTGACATCTGCATCTTTTCTTCCATCCTCTTGTGAGTTCATTGATAGTTGTTCTTGTGCACCTTCTTCTTTCAGATATGTTCTTATCTTTAGGGAAAACATTCTATTGTTTTCCATATGAACCTTTG
>APFE031089217.1:284376-300277 GCA_000404065.3 Pinus taeda | reverse complement strand
ATTCATTTGTCCATGGGGAACATTTGCCTATTGCAAACTACCTTTTGGACTCAAAAACGCTGGAGCCACTTTTCAGAGAGCCATGTCTTATGCATTTCATGACATCAAGCACATTGTGCAACCTTATCTAGATGATTTTCCTGCTCATTCTTTACATCGCGCTGATCATATTGTTCACTTACGAGCAATCTTCATGAGGTGTAGGCATTATCGCATCCGTTTAAATCCGCACAAGTGTGTATTTTGCATACAAGCGGGTCGATTGCTAGGATTTGTTGTTTCCAAAGCCGGCATTCGCGTCGATCCCTCGAAAGTAGAAGTAGTCATCAAATTGCCTCCTCCTTCGAGTTTACGCCAACTCCAAAGTTTGCAAGGGAAAGCAAACTTTCTACGTCGATTCATTCCAAACTACGCTGAGGTCACTAAGGGTTTTACCCGGTTGTTGAAACAGAATGCTCAATTCTTTTGGGACGAGATTGCTCAGCAGTCTTTTGATGCTCTCAAGCACGCGTTGACCCATGCACCGTTGCTGCATCCTCCCAATTACAACCAGGATTACTTCTTATACCTTGCGGCTTTGCATTCCACTATTGGAATGGTGCTAGTCCAGGAAGATGAATTCGGAGCAGAACATGTAATATATTATCTTAGTCGGACCCTGAATCCAACCGAGTTAAAATATTCACATGTGGAGAAATTGGCGCTGGCAGCTGTTCAAGCTGTCTAGCGTTTTCGTTACTACATTCTCCTTCGTAAAACTACTGTGATCTCTGATTGCAACCCCATGATTTATATTTTGACTAGACAATTGCTAGGGGGCAAGTACTCTAAATGGATTGTTATCCTGCAAGAGTTCGATTTGGAGTTCGAGAAATCCACGTCTAAGAAATCCTTAGTTTTCGCGGAGTTGTTGTGTGATTTCCCGCGTGCTGACACAGAGACTGTGGCAGAGGAGTCCATTGCAGACGAATCTTTGTTTCTCATCAGCACTTTAGATCCGTGGTTTGGAGATATAATCGTCTATCTCCAGACCCAATCTTTTCGGCTTGAACTTTCAAAGTCGGAGCGTCGAAAAATTCGATTCCAGTCCCAACAGTTTAAAATCATTGGAGATACTCTTTATCGCCATGGGGTGGACTTGGTTTTTTGACGTTGCTTAACTCACGAAGAGGCTGAGAAGGTTTTGAATGACTGTCACTCTGGAGCATGTGGCAGTCATATGTCTGGGTATGCCACAGTGCAAAAGATATTGCGCGTTGGCTACTCCTGTCCGTCTTTATTCAAAGATTGTATTACTGCGGTCCGAAAATGCCACAACTGTCAGGTGTTTGATCGAAAGATGTGTGCACCACCTACTTCTCTCCACCCTATAATTGTTGTCGGTCCTTTTGCCAAATGGGGTATCGATTTTATAACTTGTAACCCTCACTCGGCCAGGGGGCATGCGTATATCATCCTCGCGGTTGATTATTTTACTAAATGGGTCGAGGCGATGCCTACGTTTGAGGCAGATGGTAGAACAGCGGCGATTTTCGTTTTCAATCATATTATTGCTAGGTTTGGTGTCCCACAAGCGATCATTACTGACCATGGGCGTCATTTTCGAAACGTCATGATGACCGAACTTACAGGCCAGCTTGGTTTGCGTCTTGATAGCTCTACTCCTTATTATCCTCAAGCTAACGGTCTGGTTGAGTCTATCAATAAAGTTCTGGTTGTCATGATCCGACGAATTATTGGTATTCATCGGTTGAATTGGCATAACATGTTATTTTTGTTGTTATGGGCATATCGAACCTCGGTGAAAACATCGACAGGGTTCACTCCTTTTCAGCTAGTTTATGGCTTGGAAGCTGTGTTGCCCATTGAATGCGAAATCCCATCACTTCAAATGGCTATCGAATTACTTCCAGCTACTTCCGAAGAGGAGAAGCGTTTATTATACTTAGCTCAATTAGATGAGACTCGACGTGATGTTGCATTGGCAATCGAGACTCATGCGAAACGATGAAAGCTCAGTATGATAGAACTGTGACCCCTCGAGTTTTTTGGAAGGAGACCTAGTGCTTTTATATGATCAAGCTAATGATAAACTAGGTGTTGGAAAATTCGTCCCTATGTGGCATGGGCCCTACATTGTCAAGCGAAAGCTAGCAAAGGGGGCATATGAGCTAGTTGATTTTGACGGGACTCTTTGGGTAAACCCAGAAATGGACTTTACCTAAAGAGGTATTATGCTTAAATGCAGGGTATGGAGAATTTTTAGTTAGGTTAGGTTTCCTTTCTAGTTAGGTTTTCTTTCTAGCTGGTGTGTTTATTAGTCTAGATAGTGTGCTTAGCTTAGGGAGTGTGTTTTCGTCATTATTCTGGCTTATCTTGGTTTTACTCTTATTTCAGATGTCGATGCCTCTCTAAACGTACATTGGATTTGTTGATGGTGCTTGTCGTAGTACACGGAATATCTCTTCTGCAGCTTGGGTTATCTATTCGCCCTCTGACGAGTTAGTTTCCATGCATGGGGTGAGCCTCGGTCAAACAACAAACAACATTGCAGAATACAGTGCAGTGATTGAGTTATTGTGTGAATCTATTTCATTCGGGATTCGACGTTTGATAGTGAGGTTAGATTCTGAACTCGTTGTATTACAGCTTAATAGATTTTCTGCCATTAGAAATCCTGTGTTATTAAGATTGTTTTTGAGAGTGCGTCTCTTGGAACGTGAGTTTGATTACATTGAATATCAACATATTCCATGGTCTCTAAATACATTAGCAGATGCAATTGCTTCTCGAGTATTAGACAGACATTTGAGATAGTAGTAAATTTAAAAACATTTCATCACACATGTTTAACAAGATAAGCCGGTAAAATGATATATATATAGATAGAGTGTGTCAAAAAATATACATCGTCTTAGATCATAGGTTGAAAAACACCTTATGATCGGCAGAAATGATAAGTACAAAAAACCAAAATGTCACATGTGTCTACAAAGCAACCATCCAATCACTGGTGGTGCTCCCTATACGACACCACTGCACGGGCTACCCTACATAAGAACCTCCTAAAAGGTCCCGGGACCGCAACTACATAGTGCTAAAGCCTGATAGGAATATCATCTATGGTCGTCTCTGGTATATCTGCCGTCAGACGCTCTAGATCCTGCTCCAACTCAGCTAGCGTCTCTGCTGCCGCGTCCTGTGGGGCAGGTACCGGTGCAACTGGATGTCTCCTCTCGAAAGGCCGGAGATTGGCTGGACGCCATCGGCCTACATCTGCATTTTGAAAATTTTACTGTCAGTTTTGAAACGATGTTTAAAAACAAAAAATATATAGATAATTTAAAACACTTGTGAAAAATGAATATACCTCTGTCATCCCAATGTTCTCCCTGTGGAAGAACCATGTCCGGATCTCCATGAAATCCATTCCGGCATAAGGAAAATCCTAAATGGAAAAGACCTAGTTCTCTAACCAGTGAAAGTAGGCGGCAGGAAATCGAACGACTCCCGCTCCCTCATCAGGATGTCGGGCCATCACCGCAACCCATCTCATCAACTTTGGCTCCTGAGGAGGCCCAACCTCAACTGTGAGATGCAGTGGGATCAGCATCGAAACTCTCTCTAAGGAAAAACTCACAACCAAAGGCCCATATCGAAAAGTCTTTGATTGTCCGTTCTTTGCCCTAGTCAGCTGGCCCTTCATATTGGCCAGCACAGCATCGCACCAGTTGAAAATGGTGCCTCGGTAGCAATCAATCGCCATCCGCATATGGGACCCGGTGGCAAGGTGTAAAGCGGCTGTGCCGCAGAGTTTGGTAACTGTAAAAGCAATCACCATAAGTTCAGGCCAGGATATGAATTTGATTTCAATCCCCTTATCCTGGTTCTGATTATTGCACCACTCTAGCCGGAGGCTAGCAAGGGATTGGCCACCCGGCCTAGTCCCGAATAGAGATAGGTGCTCGCCCCTGTTAGGCAAACCAGTGAGAAAATATACGTCCGAGGGCTCTATCTCGAGCTGGTGCCCTCCGATATAAAAACATTGATCCTGGACGTTCCATCTCTCGACCAGCCACTCTAAGAAAGGCACCTGGGCCCATATGCCAGGTATGGCCCAGTATTTATAAAGACCGCATGCTCTTAACACATAAATGGAAGGTTGATGATTAATCGCGGCCAAATCAACATCTTCGTGTTCTCTTTCGCGCCAATCAAGCATGGTGGGCAATCTACACACCAAGAAACATGCATTAGAAACCATCAAATCAAAAAATTATGGTTCAAATTTGAGATTGGGGTTTTGTAAAACCGCTTTGCATGGAGTACGCACCCCACCTTCAGTCACAGAGCTTGGGTACGTAGCTGGGCTGAAGGTAGGTTGCGTACCCCGACCATTTTCCCTTTAAGGAAAATGTCGGGGTACGCAGGTTACCCATGGGAGACCTGCGTACCCCGAAAATCGCATCTCAAAACCCCAAAGCCCCCAAAAAATCAAATAAGGGCTAAAATTGAAATTCTAATTGGATGAAAATGAAGAGGAGGATGTTGTGAAATACCTGAAAGAGACGACGCTCGATTCCGACGGTCGGATTCTCTGTAAAGTCCATGGGAAGTTTCTTTCCAAAAGCCCTTTTCTCTCCCTCAACAGTAAAATGGTAAAAATGACATGGTAAAAGGTCCTTTTATAGGTTTTTTGGATAAATAAATACTAAATTTGTTTATTTTTCACCATGAAAGGATATTTTTCAATGTATTTTTCCCTATCTTAAATAGGTATGAGTAATGTGTTGTTTTTGTGCAGGACAAAGGGATTTTCAGGGAAACTTGTCATTTTTCACGAACCAAAACATCAGAGTCATCTTTTAAGCCCTTTTCTAACTCCTAAAAAATGAAAAGATTACTGAGCGTTTCTTTTACACTCGTTAAAACAGAATTAAAAGACAGTCCCCTTATAGCCCTTTTCTAACCGTAAAAACAGGAAAAGATTGTTGGGTTTTTTTTCGTTTCAAATTCGATACTAGAAATAAAACGACGTGTCCTTGATCGCTTTTTACTTTTCAAGTCAAAGACACTAATCATGAAAGTACTCCTTGGTCGAAAGATCAAGCGGTTCTCCTAGGTATTATTTTATACTTTTTCGGGCTTAGGAGACACAAATTTACGAAAAAGTCCAATCTGGAGTCTTTTAAGTTTTTCAGACTCTCTAAACATGAAAAACACCGAGTTTCTCCTATACTAGACTCGTTAAAATTTCACAGTAAAGGACATGTTCTATTACAAACAGGAACGGACCACTCCTTCTTAGGGTTCGAATCAAAAACTAAGTTGGACTCATCCGAAGGATGAGCTTACAATCAAGCATATGTTATCCTCCTCAAGCTTGTAAAAAATAAAGAGGTACTTGCCAGAAATGGTGGGGGAAAAAGAGAGAAGAATGACCCTATTTGATATCCTTTTGTCTCAGAAAAACCTTGCTACCACTCTTGAACACGACACTTTTTATTCACCTGGGTTGGGAAATTCTTTGCCTCACAGTTGATCAAACCACATTGACATTCTTCAGCCGGGTTCCGGGGATTAACCTTGAGTCATTCGTCACCAAGCCATCTGTTGTGTCGTTATGTGTTCAAGAGGTCTGTAAACAAAACATTCAATTGCAAAATACCTATCATCCATTTTATCATCCTTGAGTCATTCCTTACAGCAACATTTCTTCAACTTGAACTATGATTTCGTGTTGTGGGCTTGCCTGCGACGGGTCGCTTTCTATCGACATCAGCACATTATCTGGAGAGTTGACTTAGAAATCGTCAGTACCTTGAAGTATGCATGCATCAATGGCAGGTTTCTCGCCTTCGACGTCAGTTTTCATCATTGACTTGCGATCGAAGGATTCCATGAAATGTTCGACATCGACTCATTCATTCACATCTCATGGATTGTACTGGTACTTTCAGAACCATTGACATCACTGGTGGTCTCTCTCACACTTGTTAACAATTTACATATTCGACTGGTAATCAAGTGGTTTCTACCATGTTCGACATCGACTCATTTATTCGCATGGCTAGAATCGTATCGTTTTGGGAAGTAGAAATGAAGACCCTGGATCTAGTTTCCACCATCCAGGCTGTGAGGAGTTTTGTACTCATTATATAGTAGACCAATTATAAACAGATGGTTGTGCCCATACTGTGTCTACATGATTCTATGATTATGATGTACTATGAAATCATTCCTGTATCAGAGTAGTAGTTAGTCTGTTAGTTAAAGTTTTTGATCTGAGTATGGGAATGCCTACCTCAGCGATGATATAATCTTATACATGTATTTTGTATTGAAAATTGTAGGTTCTGACTGGGCTCTCCATGAGATAATCCTTGAAATGATAAAGTACTTCACCCTTCCTAGATGATATAAAACCCTAATCTATTACAGGCTTCGCACTTTAGGGGGCAATCTGTTACACTAAAATTTGTCACCATGACTATTTGCAGTTAGTATGGCTCCATCAACGGTCATACTATCCTCCTTGGCAAGCCTCATACCTCTTCTCTCCATGTCAAACTTCAAGAAAGAGAGAAAGTCTTTAAAAAACATGTTTATCTCTGGGTACGCAGGTTCTCTCTACCTTGCCTGCGTGTACGCATCCCAAACTCATTGTACCTGCGTACTTGTACGCTCTGTATGTCAAGGGATGGGTGCGTACTCCTGTAAAGGTCAAAAGGCGCGAGTTTCATCTTAAAAAAGTTACTTGTGGTCATTTCTAGAGCATTCTAGAAGATTTGACGTGTATTGAGCGCCTCCAGATGGTTCATGTATCCCTATGAAAGAGGAACTTATCCCATCAAGAGAGGAGCTACCCCATCCAAAAGAGGGGCTTATCCCATTGATGTTGGACCTGATTAACTTCCTCTAAAGCATTATAAATACAGGCATTGGGCCAAGAGGAGGGGAGGTTGAAAGCTGAACATTCCAAAGGGTAGATGCTGCTGGAATTAGGACTTCCTTGTAGAAGCTTGTGAGGAGAGATTACCATCCTTTCTTGTTTCATTTGGAAGTGGGTGAGCTTATCAAAGTAAAGGAAAACTCTTGCTGGACCCTGGGAGGAACTTGCACAACACCAAGGCTCAGGTTGTAATGGTTTCTTTTGTTTCCTATTAATACAAATAAGTCCATTCTTCTCAACAATTTGTTATTAATGAGTTGTTTCATATACTCCTTGGTCTGTATGTTGAATATGTTTTATTTTATGAGATATTCAGGTGCTATTTAATCATTTGATTGTTAGTGAATGCAGGTTTCGAAGTGAAGGAGGAGCTCATCCGGATCGACGAGGCTGGACTACTACAACAGCGTTGGACTACAGGTAGGATCTAAACACTTGATTTCTTGTATGGTAAATGCATTTTTAGAGAAGTATTTCTCTTAATTGTCTTGTTTGTCACTAGAAAGTCTTAGGCTTCTAGGGAGGTTGGTTTTGTCCGCAAGATTAACTCTTTCTTCATGACAACTGGTTATCCCAGTTTGGAAAATCTTAGGTTAAAAACTTCACAAGGAATTTCGAGGCCTTAATTGAAACATTCTAATGGTATTAAACTTACTAGGGACCTATATTCCATAATTTACCTATTTATACCTTTCCAATGGTGCAATAATCACCTCAATCAAAGCTTGTATGAGAAAGTTATTCCTCCTAGATGTTGACCAATCAAAATTGACCACCATAATGTGAGAGGATGCCATGTCAACCCTCATTACTCATGGAAAAATGGGCTAGCCATGTGATCGTGATGGAGAAGTCTCTATAAGAGTCCATATTGTAACTCTAGCTAAGAGTTAAAGGAGTCAAACCTAACCACTAATAGGCTATCAAGATATGTTACAATTGGGCCACCAGGAGGAAAAGGGGTTCCATTGTTTTTGAGTGCATTTTGTTCCATAAACAAGTAGAGTATCCAAGAGGGATAGGGAGAGAGAAAAAAGACAGTATTTATGCACCATAGTAGCCCTAGAGACATAGGATTTACTTCATTGTTCTCATAGCCATTTTATTTTTAGAGAAAGATAACCAAGCAACCTCACCTTCCAGCTAGGGTTTCTATAAAAAGGGTTCCTAGGTTATATCTTGTGTCAAATTTGGTTTGTGAGTTTTTATTTGACCATTATCTATTTCCTATATAATTATAATTTTCATTCATATGCAATAAACAATAATTTATAGATCAAGAAATCTAAAGAGTAATACACCTTGTGAAGATTTCATATTTTTAAGTATAATTTTATCAAATCTTTTGTGACAAACTGTATAGTGGAATATCCACAATAGTTTACGGATCAAGGTTATAAGGCCATATCCTAACCTTGTGGGAAATTAATATAGAGACACTTAGGCTAGCAAATGATCACCCAATAAATAAGTGGGAGGACTTTGAAACCCTCATAATTTCCTATTAATGATTCTTTTTCTATTTCTTTCAAACGTCTCTTTTAGGATAGTACTACTACTACTCTATTTGAGGCCCATCTCTTATCTCCCTTCACACTTTACAATTGGTTTCTCACAAATATTACACACTTGTTGTCTCCAAAGTTATACATATAATATCTTGTGTACGTTGTGTATCCAAGGCATATCTCTAAGATCTCTTTCAAATAGTGGTCAGAACTAATATCCTAATGGGGCTCATACTCCAAATGGTGTGAGGTCTAATTGGGAATTCACATTGGGGAGGCCCCATATATGTTGGCGGCATCCAACACCATAAAAAGTCATATGGTTCCTAGTTGAGCTTCCTTTTCTTGTATTTGGACTCCATTTTTTTAGATATTTTCTAAATCTTTGGATCTATGTATTATTATCATCACCAATTGATATTCATATTAGGTTTGAATTTTTTCCTACACTGTGAGCTTGATCTATTTATTAGCTAACCTTTTGGGTTTCCTTGAAGCCTTCTTTTTCTTGGTTTTGGGGTTTTTGTCCTCAAGACCTTGATATTTGTTTTCAAATCTATTTTGGCTTCCTTTTCTACAATCTAGATCTAGTTTTAGATATTTCTTTTATTTTTGCATTCTGGTTTGATTTGGTTTCTTTCTCATTGTTGAGTTTTCATGCAATTTATGTGATTTCTTTTTCTTTCATTTGGTGGTGATTTTGTATTCAGTTTGTTGTGGTTGTGAAAATCACCACTAGAAAGGTTTCTTTGAGTGTTTTTTATCTATTCTTTCTATCAGATTCAAAATTCTTTGTTTCCTCTATCTCCTTTCTAGTTTCTCCTTGGGTTAGAGTTTATGTAATTTTGACCTTTGTAGATCATTGTTCTCTTATAAATTGAGCTACATCCTTGCTTGATTTTTATCATCCAATCTCTTTTCGTTAGCTTTATTTTGATTGATTGTGAAGCTATTTTGTTTGTAAAATCCCAAGTATTGGACTTTTGAGTGTCTTGTGTTCTTAGTTGGTGGTGTTGTTTTCACTCCCTTAAGAGTGATTTTATTTGGGTTGTTTTATTGGGTCTACTTTTCCATAAACTTAGTGAATGTCGTAAGAGTTATTAAGAGTGTTAGAATATTTTACTATAAAAGGAAAATGACTCTTGAACCTCCTGTAGTTAGTTTTCATCAAATTGAAAAGTAAATTGTTCATTTTCATATAGATGCATTATGTTGTTTCTGAAAAGAGTCTATTCACACCATATGGGTTTCACTTTCTTACCATATTGAGTAAATAACATCCTCTTAAGTAATGATTTAATAAACTTTATTTGACTCGTCTTTTATTTTCATTGGTAGCACACCAAAATTAGTCTATGTTAGGGTTTTGGAATAGGAGTGTGAGCTTAACTTCTTTGAGACCAAGAAACAAACTTGGAATCTTGCAGTAGGGAGAGTAAATCAAATTTCACTGATATGATCTGGGAAGCCATTCTAACACAAGGGTCAATAATGAGGTCACACTTTAGGCTAGTAAAGTGACATGACACGTCTCATTACTCTTGGTGGTGAATATTGTGGGATTTTCACATATTAGAAATAATGTTATTATAATTAATGTTGTAACACTTGGGAACCACTTGGGAGGAGTACACCTTGATTTGAGGGATCTGTTGGCACCAAAAGTTCCCTATGGTAAGGGTTGAAAACCTTAATAGAGAAGAAAAATATAATCAACAAAGAGCCATCAAGTAAGCATGCCAAACATGTGAATTACTAAACATGGATTTGGAAACATACCAAGAGGTCCTACGTTTGATGATGTTCCCATAGGTTCCAAACCCTTTGCTTCCTCCAGAACAAGCAGGCCTTCAAGTCAATTCATAAAACCATATACATGATAGATAATTAAATTTGCATACATAAAATATATGTTAGATAAGCATATATAAGATGTTATGTGGACTTATCCATCTTGTAGACAAGAGCAATCTCCCTAGACTTCAAAGAACCCTAGTAACAAACAAGCATGAACTGCTACCTTTCTCTAGGCTTTGATTGACTGAAAGAAAATTAAATGATAGAGGCCTGTTACCGATTAAAAAAAATGATTGATGAAATCCCCTTCAAATCTTCAGACCATTAACTCCTGGATGCTTTAGAAATCCTCTTGTTTCTTCCCACAACTTCTCCATAATGTCTTGAAAGAGATCTACATAGATAAATACAAACAAGAGATCAAAGCATTCAAGCATATAACTAAAGATAAAAATGGACTAATTAACCAATTATATATTTAAATAATCAATATGAAATCACAATCTATGTAGGTGATCAAGGAATCCTACAAATTAGATCAACAAATATGTAATTGATAAAGAACAATTTCTTTTATATTAATAAACTAGAGAAAATCCTTACAACTATATAGCCTTGATGTTGCAAGTCCCTTCTACAATATCCATCCCTTTCCCTTGCAAGAATAGCCTTCCAACCTTATTCCCACAACATAAACCTACTTCCAATAGTCCTCCTCCAATCCTCAGACCTGTTGTTAGGGATTTTATATGTCGTTGGATTCCGTAAATTATATTTTTAACCAGAGTCATAAAATTTGAGCTCCAATGCGTTGCATTTTAGATTCAAACTTACCATGTATACTTCTAGTATGAAATTAAGTACAACATGATCAACTCTATGTCTAATAATCACACCTAGAATTTCTTAAGTGAAGAATCCTATTTCATTGTAATCTAAATTACCATTAAAGAAATCTATTTTCTATTCAAAACTGAACTCATTATTTTGTTCTTATCTATAATATATTTAACTCAAAAACTCATTCAGAAATAAAATGGACAACTATCACTAATTATGTTCTCAAACCAATTTAACATTAACCCTATTCAAAACTAGTGCACAAGCTAATCCCTGGGATACTATGAACCAAGAGTAAACTCAATGATAACTCAAGTCAATCCTTATGTGCTACTTAATTCAAAGAAAACTCAACATTAAAAGACATAAATCATGGTTTCCTAACTTAGAACTAATATGAATCAACACACATAGCTTCAAGTTATCTAATGATGAACATAAATAAATGTAATTAAATATTCTTACGAAATCAAACAAGAAATCAAATATCTATTCAAATTTGTATTGCACTATGATTCAAGTTATTCTCATACAACAAATTAAACAACTATACTACACATGACATACAATTCCTGAAGCATTAACACAGTCTATTCTAAAAACAATACTTTTTCTCTAATCGGTTCTAAATATTCAAAAAATGCATAAGCTACAAGATTCTCCTGCCACTAATATATAAATTCATATGAAATGAAATATTTCCACTCAAGACAAGAGATTCAATTTAAAACATAAGAATTTACTCCTTCAAAAAATAAATTTAAATCAAAACTTCCTTTTCTAGCATTCATGAATTTGGAAGAATAATCACACAATTAACATGTACAAAGTGTGCACATAACAATGTTCCATGGCTTGCGAAGACTCAACAACATTACATTTGTTATCTTTAACTCAGATCTACAAAAACGTTTGAAAGAAACCTAAGTACAGAATTAAGTGCAGGAATTTTGTAAGTCACTAATGAAAGCAAAGGAGAAATTAATTACAATTATATTTACTAAATTGAAACACACTTCCTACACAGTAAAATGGTTGCAGGACTAGGTCAAGGTTCATGGTGGACCCTTGCCACAACTGTTAGGCCCCTATACTACTAGTGTAACCCCTTATTGTTATTAGTACAACCCACTTATTAGATTGATGTACCCACGTAGTGCCCATATTGTTACTATTGTACCCCATAGAAGCCCACTATTATTACTATTGTGCCCTTACATTATTATTGTTATGTCGACTCTATTTATGTTATGACCCCTTAGGCTCCTATATATAGAAAGGAGGTCTTTTCATTTGTATCATCCAAGAATTGTTCATTTATGTAATGTAAAGGAGGTTGCCCCCTCGAAGAGGCTGAATTCTAAGGCGTTGATCTATTTTTTTCTTGAGTTGGTTTCATAACATTTGGTATCAGAGCTTTGGATTCTAGGGTTTCACTGCTCCAAACAGGTCATTGTGGTATTTTCGCTATAACTTTTTTTCCGCGACATTTCAGAAGCTAAAAAAATCCATTTGAGAAGAAATCGCAGTGAATATCGGATCCGAATTTCAGAGCTTTTCGTGCTAAATTTGTGGAGATATGATCTGAGGAAGTCGGTCTTTTTGCAGACTCCTGAATTACATTCCAAACAGGTGACCTGGGGAAAATTGTCATAAATTTCTCTCTGAGCATCGGATTAAAATTTTGTAAGAAGTTACAGAAAGAGGACAAAATATAGCTTCTTCTATATATTTTTCAGAGCCAAAGGTCGAAACAGTGACTCACGCCATGTCGTACAAGTTCGCTCTACTGAAATAGTCTATAATTAGGTCACTGTGGGAGATTTCGTATAACTCTTTCTTGGAGAATCCAATTTGGATCAGACTTGTGGCATTCGAAAGAGGACACAGAGGGCCACTATAGGTTGCAATTTTAGAACTTAAAGATCTGAAAGTACATAGTTACAGTCGTTTCAAGATCGAGCTCCTAAAATCAAGAAAAAGCAAGATGAGGAAGTTTGATGGCAATGATCCGGTAAATTAGATACTTCAGATGGAGCAATATTTTGATCTACATGGTGTACCATAGTTACAAAAGGTATGTATTGCATCTTCATATTTAGAACCAGATCAATTTTTATGGTATGAACGGCTTTGTTCTCGTAAACAACTTGTTACGTAGTCAATTTTCACGAAGGAAATGATAGCACATTATGAGGATACAAAGAGCAGCACCTTCTTTAGAGCAACACCACAACAATGGGAAAGAGTAAAAGGGCTTTGTGACATAGTGGAAAGTAAATTTATGGAAACCAGGAAGCATACCCCTCACAACTATAAATATGGAAGTGTTGTTTCTCCTAGCCTTCAACAACCTACAAGGGTTACACCACAACATTGGAAGAAAAAAGAGAAAAAGGGCTTTGTTGCAATTGTGATAGCAAATGCACTAAAGGTCATAAGTGTGCTGAGAAGAAATTATTTTACATAGAATATGAAGAGGAGGAAGAAAAGAATCGAAACATCAAAAGAAGAGGATATACACCAGGACCCCACCCCAGAGATAGAAGAAATGAATCAGACCATATCTTGTAAAGCATTGGCAAGAATTACCACTCCTCAAACTCTCAAGAAAGGACATATCAAGAAGAAAAAGGTGCAAGAAGTGAAAGATCACATCAAGAAAGAAGAAATGAATCTGACCATATCTTGTAAAGGATTGGAAGAAATTACCACTCCTCAAACTCTACAGATAGAAGGACATATCAAGATGAAAAAGGTTCAAGCAGTGAAAGATCACATCGAGCATCAACAACAAGTTCTCCAACTTTTAAAGGATAACACCACTTCGGTGCAAAATCAAATGAGACAACAGGTAGATCAACATCGTAGTGAAAAATGTTTTGATGTAGGTGATTGGGTATTTTTACTGCTACATCTCAAGCAACCTATTTATGAAAGGAAATGTTGGCAATACTATATGCACTTAAAAAATGGCAACCTTACCGAATGGGAAGACCCTTCAAGGATGAGGATGTGGAAGCATTGTTTTGTGGTATTTCTATTATCCAACCAGATTGGATAAACGAAGCAAGGGATGAATGGAAGAATGACGAAGAAGTATGGCCACTTATTCAAAAGTTGCAAAAGATCCCAATTCAAACAATATTGCTAGAAATTGAAGACTTAGGAAAACTCATATTGGAACCTAGAGCAGTCACAGAAACAAGAACCTGACAGCTATGAAAGCGATCAATTTCAGAGTATCTCATCAAGTGGAAGAAATTACCCGCTGAAGATTCCACATGGGAGGACAAGAATTTTATACAGAAGCTTCAAGAACTACTCAAGCGTTGAGGACAACGCTTTGTGAAGGAGAGGGGCATGTTAGGCCCCTATACTACTAGTGTAACCCCTTATTGTTATTACTACAACCCACTTATTAGATTGATGTACCCACGTAGTGCCCATATTGTTATTATTGTGCCCTTACATTATTATTTTTATGTTGGCTCTGATTATGTTATGACCCCTTAGACTCCTATATATAGACAGGAGGTCTTTTCATTTGTATCATCCAAGAATTGTTCATTTATGTAATGTAAAGGAGGTTCCCCCCTCAAAGAGGCTGAATTCTAAGGCGTTGATCTATCTTTTCTTGAGCTGGTTTCATAACATTTGGTATCAGAGTTTTGGATTCTAGGGTTTCACTGCTCCAAACAGGTCATTGTGGCATTTTCGCTATGACTTTTTTTCTGCGATGTTTCAGAAGCTAAAAAAAAACAATTTGAGAAGAAATTGTAGTGAATCTCGAATCCGAATTTCAGAGATTTTCGCACTATATTTGTGGAGATATGATCTGAGGAAGTCAGTCTTTTTGCAGAATCATGAATTACATTCCAAACAGGTGACCTGGCAAAAATTGTCATAAATTTCTCTCTGACCATCGGATTACAATTTCGTAAGAAGTTACAGAAAGAGGATAGACTATAGTTTCTTCTATGTATTTTTCAGAGCCAAAGGTCGAAACAGTGACTCGTGGCATGTCGTACAAGTTCGCTCTACTGAAATAGTCTATAATTAGGTCATTGTGGGAGATCTCGTATAACTCTTTCTTGGAGAATCCAATTTGGATTAGACTTGTGGCATTAGAAAGAGGACACAGAGGACCACTACAGGTTGCAATTTCAAAACTTAAAGATCTGAAAGTACAGAGTTACAGTCGTTTCAAGATCGAGCTCCTAAAATCAAGAAAAAGCAAGATGAGGAAGTTTGATGGCAAGGATCCGGTAAATTAGATACTTCAGATGGAGCAATATTTTGATCTACATGGTGTACCACTGTTACAAAATGTATGTATTGCATCTTCATATTTAGAACCAATCAATTTTTATGGTATGAAGGGCTTTGTTCTCGTAAACAACTTGTTACGTGGTCAATTTTCACGAAGGAAATGATAGCACATTATGAGGATACAAAGAGCAACACCACAACAATGGGAAAGAGTAAAAGGGATTTGTGACATAGTGGAAAGAAAAGTTATGGAAACTAGGAAGCATACCCCTCACAACTATAAAGATGCAAGTGTTGTTTCTCCTAGCCTTCCACAACCTACAAGGGTTACAGCACAACAATTGGAAGAAAAAAGAGAAAAAGGGCTTTGTTACAATTGTGATAGCAAATGCACTAAAGGTCATAAGTGTGCTGAGAAGAAATTATTTTACATAGAATATGAAGAGGAGGAAGAAAAGGATCAAGAACCATCAAAGCAAGAGGATATACACCAGGACCCCATCCCAGAGAAAGAAGAAAGGAATCAGACCAT
>APFE031089217.1:254890-268827 GCA_000404065.3 Pinus taeda | reverse complement strand
GTGCCTGCAACCATTAACATATCATCAAAATATAGATAGCCATATATAGCAGGTTTCAAAATCGATTAGAATTTCAAGGATAAAATAATATAAATTTTCATCAAACCAGGTGTCATCAACTCGTCATGTGCAAGTGCCTATGGTGGTTTTCCTGCCATACTCAATAATAATCAGTAACCAGGTTTTTCAG
This sequence comes from Pinus taeda, assembly GCA_000404065.3. Taxonomy (NCBI): domain Eukaryota; kingdom Viridiplantae; phylum Streptophyta; class Pinopsida; order Pinales; family Pinaceae; genus Pinus; species Pinus taeda. The sequence continues at coordinate 268,637 of APFE031089217.1, read as the reverse complement.
TGTTAGTCATCGTCATAATAGCATTAATTACCATCACCTGGTCATTCACATCACCGTTCATTGTGAATCAGAACTAATGTAAGTAGCTAACATAGGGGATACCTCCATCATGGCTAGCATCATCATAACCTTAATGGAACCATACATATAGATCAAGGCTATCCTCATTATAATATCAATAGAAACATGTATATCCTTTACTACTATCACCATCAGGATGTCAATAGAGAATACACATAGCCATTAATTATATCGAAATCATAATATTAATAGAGAGCATACATAACTATCACATTCGCTGATAATAGAGTCACGTTTCTGGATCTTCAGCCTGAGTTACTCATAGACTAAAGTATGCAAGGTAATGTCATATTAGAGTCAGGAAACTAGGGTGGGCACTACAATTAATATAGTAATAACATGAATTAAATAATGATAATGATTAATATAATAGTGTTACAATATAGTAAAACATAAAACATAAAACAAACAAACAATATAGGAATAACATGAATTAAAATTATTAATACAGTAATAACATGAATTAAATAATGATAATGATTTGTATAATAGTGTTACAAAATAGTGCTACAAAATACTAAAACATAAAACATAAAACAAACAAACAATATAGTAATAACATGAATTAAATAATTATAATGATTAATATAATAGTGTTACACAACAGTGTTCCAATATAGTAAAACATAAAACAAATAAACAATATAGTAATAACATGAATTAAATAATGATAATGATTAGTATAATAGTGTTACAAATAGTAAAAGATAAAACAGAAAACAAACAAACAATATAGTAATAATATGAATTAAAATTATGAATATAGTAATAACATGAATTAAATAATGATAATGATAATTATAATAGCGATACAAAATAGTGTTACAATATCGTAAAACATCAAACATAAAACAAACACACAATATAGTAATAACATGAATTATGTAAATATAATGATTAGTATAATACTGTTACAAAATAGTGTTATAATATAGTAAAACATAAAACATAAAACAGACAAAAAAATATAGTAATAACATGAATTAAATAAAGATAATGATTAGTATAGTAGTGTTACAAAATAGTAAAACGTAAAACATAAAACAAACAAACAACATAGTAATAACATGAATTAAAATTATTAATATAGTAATAACATGAGTTAAATAATGATAATGATTAGGGTAATAAAGTTACAAAATAGCGTTACAAAATAGAAAAACATAAAACCTAAAACAAACAAACAATATAGTAATAACATGAATTCAAATTATTAATATAGTAATAACATAAATTCCACTGCTTGAACCTTAGAATTTTCTCTTATATATGATGTGATGGATGGTGGCTGATATCCATAAAGTGCCATAATTGGGTCTTTTTTGTTGCTGTATGGAAGTAAGTGTTTTACCACCATTCAGCCAGAGGCAACCATTTGACCCATTGTGTCTGTTTATCAGATACAAAGCAACGAAGATATCCTTCCAAACATTTGTTTACTATCTCAGTTTTCCCATCAGATTGAGGATGATAAGATGAGCTATGAGCTAACTGAGTACCAAGACAAGAAAATAATTCTGTCCAAAAATTTCTAGTGAAAATGGGATCTCTGTCACTTACAATAATCTTGGGTTTCCATGTAGCTTTTGAATTGTTTCCATAAATGCACTAGAAAATGTACTGGCTTTAAATGGATGTGATAATGCACAAAAGTGTGCATACTTGGTAAGCATGTCAACTACCACCATGATGACACTCTTTCCCCTAGACTTGGGTAAACCTGTGATAAAATCCATTGAAACCTCCTCCCAACATTGGCTTGGAATGGATAAAGGTTGTAATAGACCCGATGTCTTAATTGTTTCAACTTTATTTTGCTGGCAAACCAAACATTCTGCCACAAACTTTTGAATATCTGATTTAAGGCCCTCCAAAAAAAATTCCTTCTTAACCCTGTGGTAAGTTTTTAAAAATCTCGAGTGCCCTCCTAAGGGAGAAGTGTGCAATTCCATAAGAATCTTTTATTTTAGCTGGGAATTCTTACAGAGGTATAAGCAATCTTTGTACCATAATGAATCATTTTTCCAACTAAATGTATCCGATGTACTAGAATCGTGTTGTAACTTTCGAATAAGTGTCGACACTTCTTCGTCATTCTTCCATTCCTCCCTTGCTTCATTTATCCAATATGGTTGGATAATAGAAATGGAACACAACAATGCTTCCACATCGTCATCCTTTCTTGAGAGTGCATCTGCCACCACATTTTGCTTCCCTTTTCTGTAGATTATTTCAAAGTCATAACCCAACATCTTTGTGACCCACTTTTGTTGCTCTTCAGAGGATAATCTTTGTTCTAAAAAGTATTTAAGGCTATCATGATCTGTTTTTACCTTGAAGTGTCTTCCCATTAGGTAGGGTCGCCATTTCTTAAGTGCATGGAGTATTGCCAACATTTCCTTCTCATAAATAGCTTTGTGTAAAAACTTTCCCTTGATTGGACGACTTTCAAAAGTAATGGGTCTTTCATCTTCCATTAGAACAACACCAATTCCATTTCCTGAAGCATCACATTCCACAATAAAGTTTTTTGTGAAGTCTGGTGTAGCTAGGACCGGTGCTTGGCACATTACCTCTTTAAGATGTTCAAAGGCCTTTGTTGCTTCCAGAGTCCATGAAAATGCATCTTTCTTCAATAATGTTGTTAGAGGTGCTGCTATTCTCCCATAATTCTTAACAAACTTGTGAAAATACCCTGTCAACCCAAGAAATCCTCGCAGATGCTTTATGGATGTGGGAATTTTCCATTCCTTAATAGCTTTAATTTTGCTAGGGTCTACCTTAACTCCTTCATGAGATACAATATGACCCAAATATTCCACCTCCTGGACTCCAAAGAAACATTTGGATCTTTCTGCATATAATTATTTCTCCTCCAATAGTTGTAGCACCCTGTCAACATGTTCAACATGATCCTTCCAAGACTTGCTGTAAATTAGTATATCATCAAAAAATACTAACACAAATTTTCTAAGGAATGGTTTGAAAATTGAATTCATCAAACATTGAAATGTTGAAGGTGCATTGGTAAGGCCAAAAGGCATGACCAAAAATTCATAATGACCCTCATGAGTTCTAAATGTTGTTTTCGGAATGTCTTCAATCTTAATCTGATTTGATGATATCCTGAACGAAGATCCAACTTGGTGAAGTAAAATGATCCATGCAATTCATCCAGTAATTCATCAATGACAGGAATGGGGAACTTATCTTTAATAGTGAGCTTGTTGAGCTCCCTATAATCCGAACACATGCGCCATGATCCATCCTTCTTGTGCACCAATACTACTGGAGCAGAGAAAGAACTTTGACTTGGTTGAATTATACCAGCCTCTAGCATTTCTGCAACCATACGTTCAATTTCACTCTTTTGGACATAGGGATATCTGTACGGCCTAATGTTTGGAGGAACACTTCCTGGAATCAGATGAATAGCATGATCATGATCACGCATAGGTGGGAGACCTTTGGGAGTCTCAAATACCTTGGAATGATTGTCCAGGACTTCTTGGAGATCTGGAGAAATAGATGATTCCGATGTGGAAACATCTAGCGAACATAATTGTGCAATTACACCTCTTTGTTCCTTTTTTAGAAGCTTTGTCATACCATTAGAGCTGATTATCTTTCCTGGTTTCCCCGCAATACCCCTTAATTCAACTTCCTTTCCTTCCATAGAAAATTTGATGAAAAGTTCTTGAAAATTAAAAGCTATTGTACCCAAGGATTGTAGCCATTGGACTCCTAGTACAACATCAGCACCTCCCATTGGAATGGAAAGCATTGGGCTAGTCAATACATATTCTCCCATGGATAGCTTGATATTATGGCACTTTCCAGAGCAATTTATTGTTCCTCCATTTGCAATCATCACTTGACACTCTGGTGCTGGATATAGAAGCAATTCAATTCTTTTGCTACCTTACAATGAATAAAATGTGGGTACTTCCTGAATCAATCAACACTATTACCTTTTTCTTCTTGATTTGTCCTTCTATCTTGATGGTTTGAGGAGTGGTAATTCCCACCAATGAATTACAATATATTGTCAGATTCATTTGTTCTTCATCTATGCTTTGTTCCTGGAGTATATCCTCTTCTTTTGACCTTTCTTGCTCCTTTTCTTCTCCCTCTTCACAATCTATGTAGAATAATTTCTTCTCAGCACACTTATGAACTTTAGTGTATTTACTATCACAACTGTAACAAAGCCCTTTTGATCTTTTTTTCCAATTGTTGTGGTGTCAACCTTATAGGTTGTGGAAGACTAGGGGCAACAACACTTCCATCTTTATAGTTGTGAGTGGTATGCTTCCTGGTTGCCATAATTTTGCTTTCCATTTTTCTTGCTAACCTGAATGCCTTCTCTAATGAATTAGGTTCCCAAAGGCAAACATCCTGTTGGATATTATCCTTTAAAGTCCCTATGAACACTTCAATCCTATGCTCCTCAGGAATATTTTTTACCCTTATGTTCAATTTTTGGAACTCCTCAATGTGCTCCATTATTGAACCCTTTTGTTTGAGACTTATCAATTGGCTAAAAAACGTGTTGCTTTTTGTATCCTCATAATGTTCTATCAATTCTTCCGTAAAAATTTCCCAAGTGATAAATTGTTTACGACAGCAAAGCCATTGATACCATACAAACTGATTTGGTTCCAACTATAAAGTTTCCATACGTACCTTTTGTGTGTTTTGCACATTATTGAGATCGAAAAATTGGTCCATCTGTAATATCCATGTTGCGGGTCCTTGCCATCAAACTTCCTCATATCGATTTTTGGAATATGGTGGGTCTTCGATCCAACATTAGAGTCTATGGAATCATGATTAACGTTTCTTTTGTTCTCATCATGAGTTTTCTTTAGTACCTTTTCACCATTAGTGACCATTCCTTGTAGCAAATTATTCATATTTATTGTCAATTATTCCATCTTATCATCCATGCCATCAATTTTAGCATCCATTCCATTCATCTTAGCATCCATGCCATTCATCTTAGCTTCCATGCCATCCATCTTAGATTCTACGCCCTTCTTTAAAAAATACATCTTAGCTTCTACACCTTTCTTTAAACCATCCATCTTAGCTTCTACATCTTTCCTTAAACCATCCATCTTAGATTCTGTTGCTTTTTGTGCAAGTGACACTTGTTGCACTTGTTCTTGTAATTTTGATATATCATGTAGCATTTCTTCCTCTTCTTCATGAGTCATGCTAAAGCTTTCAGGTTCCTTACTAGGTGTTTGCATTTTCTTTCCTTGGGGCATTAGTTACCGATAATAATGCTCTACTATGCCCTTCGAATTCCTTCAAAATAAATTTCAAACCAATCTTAAGCAAAAATTTAAAAGAATCTACACATCTTTTTTCACTTTGTAGGAGCTCAATATTGCCTCTGATGTATCTTTGTACATTCAAATCTTCCTATTCTAAAATTGTGACCTACAGTAGCCCTCTGTGTCCTCTTTCCAATGACACCTGTCTGATCCAAATTGGATTCTCCAAGAAAGAGTTATGTGAAATCTCCCACAGTGACCTGATTATGGACTAGTTCCGTAGGGTGAACTTGTACGATGTGCCACAAGTCTCTGTTTCATCTTTTGGCTCTAAAAAATATATACAAGAAACTATAGTCCATCCTATTTCTGCACCTTCTTATGAAATTTCAATCCAATGCACAGAGAAAAAATTATGATGATTTTCCCCAGGTCACCTTTTTGGAATGTAATTTAGGAGTCTGCAAAAAGACCAACTTCCTCAGATCATATCTCCACAAATATAGCGCAACACGCTCTGAAATTCGGACCCGAGATTCAGCGGGATGTCTTCTCAAATGGGTTTTGCTTGTAGCTTCTGAAACATCACAGAAAAAACATTATTGCGAAAATTCCACGATGACCTATTTGGAGCAGCGAAACCCTAGAATCCAAAGCTCTGATACCAAATGTTATGAACGAGCTCAAGAAAAGATGGAAAAGATAGGTCAACGCCTTAAAATTCAGCCTCTTCGAGGGGGAAACCTCCTTTACATTACATAATGAACAATTCTTGGATGATACAAATGAAAAAGCCTCCTTTCTATATATAGGAGTCTAAGGAGTCATAATATAACCCAACCGACCTACCAATAATTATATAAAGCCACACAAATAAAAATAGAGGGATTCTATGGGGCACAGTAATAACAATATGGGGGCAATAGGGGCGCAAAAATATCAATAAGAGGTACAACTACAATAGTAATGGGGTAATCACTAGTATTATAGGGACCCAACAGATTCCCGATCATGAATCTCAAACTCCTTAAGTTTTTCCAAACCTATGGACCTGTGGCTTGAGCGGAATGGTACCCTTATAAGATTTTCCTTTTGTACATCTTAGACATGTACTTTCATGCTCCTTTTGAATTCAGGCATCCCTGTCACCATTTTACTCACAGACCTTTGGTGATACGTGATAATGGACACGGTCCCCAATGGACTTCATGCAATTTGATTCAACCCTAAACTCAAAAACATCTTTGAAAAATCTATTTCCAAACACGTACCTTTCCATCGATGAGTGGCACCCTGAAACCTTTGACTTCCATTTCTGAGATGGACACTAGGTTCTTCTTGCTATCAGGTACATAAAAGTGATTCTGGGGTTCCTTGCTTTCTTTGAAGAGTCAACCATTTCCTTGATGACCTGCATCAGCAATCATTTCTTTGATCATTGTAGATGTCCTTGGAATGATTGTTATCTTCATCAAGAGATGTGTCTCTACCATTCAGACACTCCTTCGCATAACAACCGAACTTATTGCAACCAAAGAATCTTCCTTTCCTTCCACCCTTAGATCTAAACTTCCCAATGAAGTGATCTCTAAATGTGCCATCAGAAAGTTCTGCTATGCCATTCTGATAATATTCTCTGCTTCGACTTCACCCTTTGTGAACTTAGAAGAGAGATGTGGAACCCATTGATCCTTTTGTCTTGTCCCTATTGTCTTTGGTGATTGTTCTTCCTCTCTTGCTTAGACATTGTCTTCACCTTGGCTTTGATACCATGTTAAGTTTAGTTATGTTCTATGCTAGAGCAATTTATTTTAATTTTCCAATATCTTTTCTAGATTAGCAATCACATCAACATTAAATTAAACTGTAGATAGAACTTAAATATAAATCATAGAAGATGAGCCAAGACAAGAGGACACAAGCTGTGGCGCTAGCCAGGGACAAACCCCACAATGTGGGGAAACCCTTGATCAATTCTTCTTTTATGTTCTTCAAAGTTCAACAGAGAAAGTGAGAGAGGTAGTACATTTACAATAGAAGTCAACACTTTGACTTTTGATATCTGCAAAGATTAGTTGAAGACATATTGCTTCAATTGATTCTCTAAGGTGACTCCTTCACCTATCATAGTGTTGCATCTCGTCCATTTGTTGCACCTTACCGTGTAGTACCATCATGCTGCATCATGCATCATCATGTTGCTCATGCTCTCATCACTATGATGCCCATACATAATGCTGCCCATGATCTACTCACTATGTTGCCCATACATCATGCTGTCCATACATCATGCTACCCATGATCTACTCATTATGTTGTCCATACATCATGCTACTCATGATCTACATCATGCTATCCATACATCATGTTGCCCTCTGCCATTACACATAGTGTGCCTTCCATGCGATGCTATGTCATGCAATGTCAATGAATATGCTGACACAATTCCATTCTATATTATACCATTGACTTCTATCAACATTACTGCCCATCAAGTCATAGTACCTAAACAGGTCATAATACTGAGCCGTAGATGATATATGTGATCACTGTTATTATGGCAGCAACTATATGTCAATCCATGAGTAGAGGATGAACATGTCTCTTCTACCTGCATGAACATTTTTCTCATGGCAATGATTGTGTGCATCATTGATAGCGTATCTGTCTTCAAGGTCATGATTCTTCATGACTGGTATTAGCATCCCTCATACCAACGTATATAGCGTATAAGGTCTCCACCATTTGCTGCGGATATGTATCTTCATGATCTGTACATAGGAGTTTCTATAATTGCATAGTAGTGTCATTATGTACAGCATATATGATACTCATTGATCTGCATATTAGTGTCAACATGTACAGCGCGAACATTGACTCTGTGAATATCTTTGATGATAGCGTGAACATTGACTGCGTGAATATCTCCCATGAATGCATAAACATATTTGTTATGATTGCATGAAACAAGCGTATAACATCCACAACATATCCAATATGAACAACGTATATCATTCACTATGAGTAGCGTATATGTATAGTGTATAAGGTCTCCATGATCTGTGTATAAGAATCTTTATGACCTGTGGCTAGGGAATCATACACTTAGCCCAGCTTACTCTTTTGTGTCTCTCCTTCACCAAAAACCCAAGACGTGGAGAGGAGATCACATAAAGAGTGTGTACAAATGACTTCAAGTCCTCTTCTATGTATACTAAAACGTAGATGATGAATAGGCATGTCTATTGGGCTTCTCAACCTACTCAATTTTCTGGTCGGCTTGATAATAATTCCATAATTAAAATCAATTCGTATCTCCATAAATACTTATCAGAATCAAATGATCTTTAGATCAATCCTACACCTCTCAACGAGAGGAATCCAATAAAAATATTAGCTTCCATAAATAAGTTGACCCACATGGAGTTTGTCCCTAGTTGCCAATTTTAACAATAGTTCTAGTACAAAATTAAGTACGAAATGTTCAACTCTATGTCTAATAATCACACCCAAAATTGATAAAGTGAAGAAACCTACTTCATTGTAATCTAAATTACCATTAATGAGATCTATTTTATATTCATAACTCAAATCATTATTCTGTTCTTAACTACAATATATTTAACTCAAAAAATTCATTTGGAAATAAAATGGACAACTATCACTAGTTATGTTCTCAAACCAATTTAACATTAACCCTATCCAGAATCAATGCACAAGATAATCCCCAGGGTACTATGAAACAAGATTAAACTCAATGATAAATCAAATTAATCCTTATGTGTTACTTAATTCAAAGCAAACTCAACATTTAAAAGATATAACTCACGATTTCCGAACTTAGAACTAATATGAATCAACACACACAACTTCAAGTTACCTAATGATGAAAATAAATAAATATAATTAAATATTGTTATGAAATCAAACAAACAATCAACTATCTATTCAAATTTTTATTGTATTATGATTCAAGTAAATATCACACAGGACATCAAACAACTATACTACAGATGACATACAATTCCTGAAGCATCAATACAGTCTATTCTAAAAACGATACTCTATCTCTAATGGATTCTAAATACTAAAAAAAATCATAAGCTACAAGAGTCTCATGCCACTAATATATAAATTCATATGAAATGAAATGTTTCCATTCAAGAGAAGAGATTCAATTTAAAACATAAGAATTTACTCCTTCAAGAATTTATTTTAAATCGAAACTTCCTTTTCCAAAATTCACAAATTTGGAAGAGTAATCAAAGAGTTAACATGTACAGAGTTTTCTCATAACAATGTTCCATGGCTTGCGAAGACTAAACAACATTACACTTGTTATCTTTAACTCAGATATACAAAAATGTTTGAAAAAAACTTAAGTACGGAATTAAGTGCAGGAGTACTGTAAGTCACTAACGAAAGAAAATGAGAAATTAAGTGTAGTTATATCTACTGAATCAAAACACACTTCCTACACACTAAAATTATTACAGGACTTGATCAAGGTTCGTGGTGGGCCCTTTCCAGAACCTAGAGCAAGCCTAAGCTAATTAATTAATTGTATATTAAAGAGACATGAATGCATAAATAAGCATAAAAGCCTAGACAATAATTATATTAAAACTTCAATAAAACATCAGTTCAAAAGTTCAGTCTTAACATAATTGAATCAAGGAGTGCCATTAGAGGGAATTTTAACCTAAAATTGACCTCCTAAGGAAATATAATATAATAATAGTTAAAATAATAAAATAAGAGTTATGAATTTTGGAGGGAAAATAAGAAAATTACATTTTTAATTGTATTTTTGGCTTCTACTTATAGGTTTACTAAAGTTTCAAGTGTAGACACTCATGGGATACAAAATTAAATTCCACATCCAACGAGTACCCATTATGCATACTTTTGAGAAGACCTACATTGATAAAAATTGAAGATACATTAAAAAAATGTGTTCCACACACTTTTTGTTTAATGTATCTTCAATTTTTATCAACGTGGGCCTTCTCAAAAGTATGAATCATGGGTACTCATTGGGTGCAACATTTAATTCCTCATCCAGTGAATGTCTACACTTTAAATTTGAGTAAATCCATAAGGAGATAAGCCAAAAATACAATTAAAAAAAGAAGTTTTTCTTATTTTCCCTCCAAAATATTTACATGTACCTCTTTTTAAATTTAGAGGATTTTGATTGGTTTACATATTATGACATGGAAATTATGTGAAATTTTCATGGGCACTTTTAGGCTAAAATTTCCTCTAACGTGTGCCACAATCACCAACTCAGCCTAAGCATGTACGTGCATATATGTGTGTAAGTTTACATACAAAACATTGAGCCTTTTAAAGAGTTCATGCCGAACAAATAGTTACAACTGATTGTCTAAGGAGATTAAAAATATCTTCGATTTAAACTAAGTAAATCCAAGTCAAATCTTCAAGATTATTTCTCCCATATTATAATTGAACTTGTCACAATCATGGGATTATCCTTGAACCAAAGAAACTAATTCCATATTCGAGAAGAGGGACTATTTTGGGGCGCCAATGGTTGACTAGTTGCCCAATGTTGAGTAGAGTACCGAATTAAGTGAAAAATTGAGTACAAAATGGCGGTTCCAAAAATGGCAGCTTGATGCATTGTTGGACTGTGTGCTGGACAATTTGATGACCCGTCCACATACTTCAAATGTCTGGCTATATTCAAGAGTCCTTTTATAGATCAGTTAATTTGAATAAAGAGTTATAAATATATTTAACATCTACCTAAACCAAACAAAGACATACAAAAATAACACTTGCTAATATATATTACATCCATTGTATAGTAACGTGATTTAACTAGTGTGGAGTGGTTTTAGGGTTAAAAAAGGGGGAAAATAAGGTAAATGATAGTAAAAACAATGGGATAATATGTGGAAACTGGGTTCAAAAGTAGGGCCTAACACTTGTAGTATCTTTATAGGCTGAGAATGGGAAGTTTTGGATCCATTCTCTAAGCGATGAGATCCACTAATATTGGGATAGGGGTTCCACAAAGGATGGGGAGTTGCTCGAGGATGGGTAGGATTAGGACTGAATAGGCACCCATTTGAAGCTTCTTGGTTGGGATAGATGCTCATTTGTTGAGTCATTTTCACAGATCATAGTGTAAGATAGTGTGTACTTATGCACATATTTTAATGGTCTTCTTTGCAGATGCATAGAAATTAACTCGGGAACTACATAGGTAGCCAAAATAGGGTTTTGTACCATGGGATCCAGGAATTCCCCTTTCTTTGGGATGATTTAGATTCTAAATTTGTAGGGGAATGCTTTTGGGACACATTTGTGGATAACGAAAGATCCAAACCGATGGTCATATTCCTAATGCAACAAAATGACATGTAATAGATTTTGCCATAAAGTGAAAATTTAGAAGAGATGTATGATGGATGAAGTGATTTATCATGCCAAGGTTTATGTTAGAGACTACATTCAGAGACCTGAAATAATCAATCAAACGTTACAATGCAATATATAATATCATCATTGAGGTAGGCATTCCCATACTCAGAACATAAATGTCTCAAAGTATAGTACATAAATACATTTGAAGATCCATCAATAGATGACATAGTATGGACACAACCATAAATGGATGTATGTTTACAATGATGAATATTTTATAACTCCACAGAGCCTGGATGGATGAAACTAGATCTAGGGTCTTGATCTCCATCTCTCGATCCATAGTACGAATCTAGCCATGCATGTGAATGTCTCATAGTCGAACATGGTAGAAACCACTTGATTACTAGTCAATGATATCAATAATTAACAAGTGTGAGAAAACTCACCAATAATGAAAATGGATCTAAATGGACTTCCAGTACAATATATGAAGTGAAAATAGATGTGATTATTTCGACCACTCATAGAATCGTTTGATCAAAGGTTAATGATAAGAAACTATCATCGAAGGTGAGAAACCTACCATTAAGGCATTGTTGGCTTGAGGGGACCTAACCCATGTTCAACGTTAGTTAGCCAAACAAATCCCTACACTACTGACCCTTTCGGCATTAGCCAATGGAGCGTGGACCAAAGTCTCACCCAAAGCAGTATGGGGGGATATTGGGACCAAGTTTCTACACCCTTGAGATGGTTGTGATGTCGGTTTATTCCAACTATACCTGCCTTCGTATAGGTTGCTTATCCCTCTACTCTACCCTTAGTACCTTCGTGAAATGTTACAATTGGCTTCCACGTAACCCTAACTAAGGGCTGAAGTCCTTTTGCACTACCCTAGCAGCGAACTGCGATATCTCCTATACTACGCTAAGTATATTACTTGATTTATTAACCGATCTTAGTTAGTTTCACATAAACATATGTTCTTACTTAAGTTCACTTAACCTACACATTTACATATATTGGTGCATCGTATAAGCATTAGAAGTGAAATTCATACCCAATATAATAGATGCATAAACAGGAAATAAAGACACAAAAATTATAGAATACTTCTCTTTATTGATAACTCCAGATGATTACAAAATAAACTCAACCTGCGCCCTCGACTGTAGGGGTCTGCACACTCAATTGCAAACTTCTAGGCCTCTGTGCACTCAGATGCAGAGCCTCTACCTATGCTATGACCCAACTTAGACTTGTCTTTCAAAGATATGGCTCAATTCTCCAGCATTGATTTCTTTGTGTCTCTTAACTACTTAGAGCTTTGCTCTATTTATATAATCCCATGGTCCGTGGACCATGGGTAGATCTCTTAAAACTGACATTACATTATCAAAATAAGGGTGGACAACCCTATGACTCTTTAACAACTATGTGCTCCATGACTAGCCCAACAGGCATGCATGCCTTCAAGTATTGGAGATTTCTAAATAAACTTCCTAGTTAATGAGCTGAAGTCAATAGGAAGTGACTTATCACAGGAGGGCCTACGACATGAAACATATGTCAAGTTTTGAAGAACGACAATTTGGAGTAATCCAGGAGTGACTCAGGGATGTTCAGTGTAACTGAAGGCTATGACTAACAAAGTAATTGAATTTAGCGTTGACTTTTCTTGAACATATCAAAGACACGCCATGATGACTCGGTGACATTTGACTCAAAACAAACCCAAACCAAATGAAGACTTCAAAGAGGTATGGTCAAATGAGAGGCGAAAGGATTTCCCAACCCGGACATAAAAGTGATAGAATGTGAGGTTCAAGAGTGATATATTGCGTTGTATAAAACAAAAAAAAGGATTATTTCTCACTTTCCCCCACCATTACTGGCAAGTACCTCTTTATTTTTTACAAGCTTGAGGAGGATAACATATGCTTGTCTTGTAATATAATCCTCCAAACGAGTTCTCTGAAGTATTT
>APFE031089217.1:192390-249890 GCA_000404065.3 Pinus taeda | reverse complement strand
CCTGGATCACATATATAAACTTCAGATAAAATCTTGTGTTATATAGTATAAAACTTGGAAATGTGTACCTTATATGTACAATATGGTACAGGGAACCGCACAAGCTTGCGGCTTGCGCATAATAGTTCTTCAAGACAAGCCCCTTATGGGGCTCATGCCAAGGAATCCTTTGGTAGTTAAAACTCATGGCTTCAAAAATTTCCTCCTTTGAAGGAAACTCAACTTCCAAGAAATCATGAGAACTAGAAGGATCAAAAGAGGGAATTAAAGGGTCCCATGTCCCCATAGGAAAAATCACTCAATCAATTGCGGGGACCAAGTTCCAAGAAGGAAAATAATATTTCAAAGGATCCTTCTTAGAAGAAATTGAACATTAAGGATACAATGCCACATATTTCACCCATTGCCGAGTAGAGTCTACCTGATCACTTGGAACATACAAAGGGGTATTATGTAGTAAATTTGAATTAGGGGGGTGATTATCCAATGCAAGCTGATCAATAGTGACAATTTTTATGTTATGAGAAAATACATCACTTGGAAGAGTGAGGACACCACAACATTCATATCATAGAAAAAATCACACCAAATTAGCATATTAAAGTCTAAATGGTGACCAAACACCATTATATCGATTAACATAGTCTTCCCACCTAAAGTAATAGGCAATTGAGGAAGAACACCCATAGATTCACCAAGTCTTCTATCATAGGCTAAGAATTGACTATCAGCTACCAAAAACTTTGGAGAACCCAAAGCTTTCCAAGTCAAGGAAGATATAATACTTGCAAAGGATTCTTCATCCACCATACATCAGTAGACGTTTGTGGAATTAACTCTAACCCTTATTTGGAAAGGTGCAACATAAGGAAGACAATGCTTGACAAGATTATCCCAATCAAAGGAGACACTCCTAGAACTTGGAAGGGGTACACTCAAAGAGACTCGAATGTCCTCTAGAATTGAAGACTATGTACTAGAAATCAAGAAGACTTTGTTGTTAGGAACTTCACCTGCCAAACGAGGAGTGGAATCAGCTAGAGATTATACTGACTCAACCACTTTATCAACCAATGGTTGATTAGCTTGTTTAGAAACCATAACAGATTCAGAAGTATAAAAGCCATCAAACTTGGACCATAACCTTTGTACCACTAAAATACTAGGGCACAAATGAGTAAGATGGTCTCCCTTACATAGATTATAAGGGAAATATGGTTTAATTCTTCTAAGCCTAGGTTTTTTATCAACATCCATTCCACCAACATGACTGGCAGTGGTTGGTGGAGAGTCCCCAACATGACTCATAGAGGTTAGTGACTCTTTCCCATGAGAGATAGGACTTGTGCTACCAGTCCTACTCACAGAAGTAGGTGAGTCAACAAAAATATGAATCATAGAGGTAGGTGACCCATTTCTAGTATGACTTGCAGTGACTAGACTTATGCCCCCAATGCTACTCAAAAAATTAGGTGAGTCAACATAAATATGACTCACAGAGGTAGGTGACCCATTGCTAGTATGACTTGTAGTGACTAGACTTATGTCCCCAGCGTGACTTGTAACAACTGAAAGCTCATCTCCAACATGACTTGCAGGGGTTGGTGATTATTGATGGATAAAGCTATTCTTCTTCTTCTTCTTCCTCTTTCTCTTATTTTTAGATCTCTTATTACAAGAGGGAGGAGAAAGAGGAATCCTATATTTTTATTTTTCAGAATATGAACAATTAACACCCATTTGATTCCCTTGAAATAAAGCATTCATCTGAGAAGATTCAAGAACATTTGGAATATTCGGAGTGGACCATAGCCAAACTGGTAGTCCAACATTCAATCTAAGAATATTCAAAGTGGCCATCAAGGGGATACCAACGTTTCTAAAGAAAGGAAAGGCAAAATGATCCTCTTTTAGAAGGGTCCCTTAGTTTTCCTCCACAGGAATATTGGCCATACCCAACTTATAGGTAGATCCTTCCCTGACGGGATTGTATAAATAAATTTCCAAGGAAGAGAGATGCACAATCAAACCTTTTCCCTTAAGGAGGCAACTCTACAACTTTCGAAAGAAAGATCAAAATACTTTAAATACCAATGGAGTGATTGGTCAGTCACTCAAAATCTAAGGTCCAAAAGTGACAAGACAAATCCACCTAAAGCAAAGTAAATACAAAGAGAAAAGAGCGCTCCGCTATAAAATCCCTAAATATGCAACCAATCAGGAAACTTCTAAATATTTCCGCTCTGGGTGATGTGGACCAGACACCAAAATACAAGAAAGTGAAGCAAAGGGCCTTCTGAAGATAGTTTCAGATAATTATGACCCAAACCTACTAGCGAAGGTAACGAAAACAATTACGCTGACCTCCAGAGAAAAGCCTTTGTCGATGCAAGTACCCTAGCTTTGCAAGGGCACCCTCAAGAAGTACTAATGAGAGTGATACAATGGATGCCTCAGGTTCCATGGGTATTCTCCCAGATAGTTACCTACGTGGTCCCTAGGAATGACATCTAAGGTCACTAGTTTGTATCACAAGTCGGGCTAAACAGTATTTGGTTAGTATCTAACAAGTAGGAGAGAGGGTATCTCTCTTCCCTGCCTTCACTCGCCCTCATGATTAACTCCCAAAAGAGAAGAGATTTCTCGGACAACTTAATGACACTGGATTTCACTCTTTTAACCAATTTCTATGTTTAAATTTAGAGTGGCCTTGGAGAGTTAACTCTCCACACACCTATTCCAAGGCCCTAAATTACCTAGACTAATTGATGTAATTATGACAAATAAAAAAATTCTAGCTCATTTTATTTTTAGTGCTTGATTTTAATGGTTGTTCTTAAGTCAATGGTAAAATGTAACTGCAACTTATGATGTTATTTAACATAAGAAAAAACCAATAGAAAACATGGCTACATACATATGCAACTCTTTTTCTTCTATGAAAGAGATTTCTACAAAAGGTGCTACGAACAAACTAAGAAAGAAAAAAATTATTTTCTTTTTCACAACACATGCTCACACACTCAAAATCCAAAAAAAGACTAAACATTCTTATAGTGCATCTATCATAATGCAAACTAAAATGCTTAATGCAATAGTTAAAGAAAGAAAATGTGTTTCTCAAAGAGATCAAGAGGAAAAATCTTGACAAAAAGGAGGACCAAATTCAATCAAAAACTTTTCCCCAAGTTCAAGAAAATTCAACCTAATGAAAATAATTCACACTTGCTAAGAAATGATAAGAAGAAAAAAACAAAACCAAAAAGAAAATTAAAGGCAACAAAAATATGTTTTTATCTTTTTTCTTTTTAAGGCACAAATATTTCTTGAGAAAACAAAACTACAAAAGACTTCAAGATCAAATTCGAGCATAAAGAACCTCAAATTTCACAAGTCATAGGAATCATTAACATGATAAGACTTAAAGTGAAAATAGGTTGCAAACTCAAACAAACTGATCTGAACAACAACATACAAACTCCAACAAATAAGAAATATTTCAAAAAGACCAAGAAAAAATTTTCAACATTGCAAGGACTTTCTCAGAAACCAAGAAAAAACCAAATATGTCAACTTTAAAGAAAGTAAGGCAAAGAAATGTAAAGGTTGGGTTATATGTGAATTGATACCAAATACCTATTCCAAAAGCTCATAATAGACAAGAACTTCACTAAGAAGCCTTGAACCCTAATGCAAAAAGTAACACTTCACCAAGAAGCAAACCCTAGGTTGACTAGGTTTTCCCACAAAGAGAGATAGGAAATTGAAAATATGAAAGAAGCAAGACTCTCCCAGAAAATCAATAACTAAACAAAAGTAATAAAAATCAGGAAAAACCCTTTATTGGACTGAGAATCTGAAAAATCCATTCAAAACTAAACATACGTGATTGTGTAGTGATAGACCTGCGTGTATACGTAACTGTGCTCAAAGTGATCAGGTACTCGGTATTTAGCTAAAAAATCAAAGTTCCCAGAATGGCTCAAAGCATGAAAAACTGCACCTATCTCGACGAAATCATCCCAATGAAATTTTTTTCACTAAAAATCAAGTTCGTACGAGGAAAATACTAAGTTCTGTCGGCTTTTCCAAACTGAAGAAATTTTGCAAAAAAAATGTGTACAGTCATTGCATAGTCAACAGTCCGTACTGCTGACATGGAATATGACTAGGCAAGGTCAACGGATGGTTAATGCTCAATCATAGCTCACCAAGTGTCAGATGGTGATTGGTTTACAAGTGTGGTGACATGGCAAGTTTTGATTGGTTAATGGAGGAACAATGAGGAGGGGACAAGTGGCAAGCCCGGAGGCCACCACATGTCCCTCCCCAAAGGTTGGATTATGGTGCAGTGATAAAATTTTATGGCAGGCTGGGGGTCAAACTCGGGACCTACTTCATGTAAACCACATGAGATACCACTAAACCACACTACAAGTTCTTAACCATAACGTTCATCATATATATTTAAAATTTATAATGTTTATGGTTGGGGGTTAGGAGGGCCAGCCCTCCCATGTGTACACATATAATATAAATGTCAGGGTTATGGCTATCCAACCGTCAGCCCAAACGATAATAGAAACCACAAAAAATAATGTGACATGTGAACACACTAAACTCCCGCGATAATGAAAAATGGTTAATCCATCCAACAGCTACACAACCATAACACTCACGGTTAGTGTCATCATGTGATTGCTCCAAATAAACCGCCAAACGAACGACTTAATCATAACTATGTGGAGATTTCGTTAATCCTAGATTAACGTTAATTAATCATAATTGGGTGGCCCCTCCTAGTTCGACAAAGCTTCAGTTTAGTGGATTTAACTGGAGTTCCTCGAGTTTCAGAGGAGGTCTTATAGGAGAAAGTAGTTTTGGTCATAATTGGAGAAAAACTTGACCAAATGAAGAGTAGGAAAAGTTGCTTCTAGCTTATTTTGACATTTTGAAGACATTGAAGTAGGTTTTAGGAGTAGTAGAGCTCTGTAAACAACATTTTTGCCATATTTATCTAATACTGAGGCCCAAGCCATGGAAGCTGGACCAAGGAGATGTAGCCCAGGAGGGGTGAAATCCTTCATCAAAACACTGTGTTAAGTGTTCACATTGATGGTTTGCTATACTTTTCATTTTTGTTGTTCAACACTTGTTTTTCATGCTATTTTTCTCATGTATTTCACATAAAACTTGATAAAACTTACCTGTTTCCAATCACAAACACCATAAGATAACCATGCAAATGAAGCAATTAACAAGCATTTGTTTATAAATATGAAGTTGAAATTAACACAACAAAACTAACATTCAAAAATAGATCAATTTGGCACCAGAGGCAAAGGTTATCTCATTGATTGCTTGATTTTTGTGCAAGTAGGTTTTTAATGGTTGCAAATTTGTGATGCTTACAAGGTTAGAGTTGCAGAGAGGAGAAGGGAAACTATTGGTCACAAATACTGAGGTAATTCCCTGAAGAAAGAGAGCCACAAGGCCAAAATATCCATCCAAAGTTCCAATCCTAGTTGCACTTGAAGAACCTCAAGTTTTTCCTTCAATTGAGATTGAAGAGGTACAAGGAGTACCATAAACTGAGCCCGAATCCATAGGAATCATGTCAGGAGAAAGTGAGGCTGGAGGTATTTCTTCGGAAGAGGAAGCATTCAAGAAATTTCTATACTTTAACTGAGATGGTTAAATTCTTTTATGAAGAGAGGAATACTAGAATGGTTGGAGAGAGTTCTAAGTCTCCACATGGAGAAGGAATATCAGGAGATAAAAAAGATTATAAGAAGGATTTAAAGGGTAGTGGAGGAAAGCCACCTCCATCTCCACCATCTTCATCATCTTCCTCATCATCTTCATCATCAGATACAACAAAATCTTCCACTTCCAGCACAAAATTTGTCCATAGTCATTCCAAAACCCCAAAAGGAAAAACTCCCTTGCTCAAATTGGACATTAAGTTTGAACTTCCCATGTATAATGGTGAGGTTAATGAAAAAAATTTAGACAATTGGATTCGACAATTGGAGGTTTATTGTAGAATTCAGAACCTTCAAGAAGATGACATAAAGATCCAATTGGCTTCACTGAGGCTAGAAGGAGTAGCATTAGTCTAGTGGGAAGAAAATACTCAAGAGGAAATGTGAATTCATGGTAAGATATCCATTTCTTGGGTTGAATTTGTTTCCTCAATTAAAAGACAATTTTATCCTTTCGCTGATATGAAAAAAACCATTATGAGTTGGTAGAATTTTAGGCAACTTAAAGTCCAAACAGTCCAAGTCTATACCCAAGAGTTTAGAAAGAGGGCTTTGTTGTTAGGAGTAAACTTGAATTCCCAACATACACTGTTGAAATATATTGGGGGTTTACATTCCTACTTAAAACATATTATCCTTATGTTCAATCCAAGAAATTTGGATGAGGTATGTGTGCAAGCTACACACCTTCAAGAAAGAGGAAAAAAACATTCAGGAAGAGGGTGGTAAGAAAAATCCATTCAAGGGTAAGGGGAAAGAGAAGGGAGGAAAATGGAAGGTAAAGAAGAATGCAAGTGTGAAGAAAGAAGGGGAGAAAACTATATGCCAACACTGTTCCAAAGTTGGGCATGATGAAAACCATTGTTGGAAATTACATCTCGCACTAAGGCCTAAGAAACCAAAAAATAAGGGAAAACAAAAGACAACCGCTACCACACAACATGATCTTGGATCAGATTCTGGTGATGAGACCAAGATTTCAGCCATGGTCACAAAAGGAAAAGAAGTTGTTGCAAGCAATAGTTCCTTACATGGTGAGAACAATACTCCAAATGAAGAATCAAGAATATAATTGTTCCATGTAAGGGTAACTTCAAATCATACAAATATTGATGCATTATTCGATAGTGGGTCACAATCAAACTTAATTTCAGAAGACTTGGTCAAAAAGCTTAACCTTGAAACTGTACCTCATCATAAGCCATATCCATTGGGTTGGATAGTCAATAATGAAAACTTACAGGTTACAAGGAAACGTTTATTTAAGTTCACTATTACTGAAAAGTTCATTGATGAAGTTGAGTTAGATGTAGTTCCACTTGACATATCAGGAATCATTTTGGGTAGTCCATATTTGTATGATAGGAAAGCAATATTTTATCACCGTGAGAAAAAATATATATTGCTCAATAATGGGGTGGAGTAGATTGTGAGAGCCCATCACAGAAAGTTAAATTTTATTTGGTTAATGCAGGGCAGATGAAGAGACTAGTAAATGTAGGTAAACATTTTGTGCTTCTCATGATCAAGAAAAAGAATGATATCGATTATGAATTTTTTGAATTTTGTGATGACAAATTAAAATCTGATTTGTTTGATGTGGTAAGCAAGCGTGGCGATATGTTTCAGGAACCAAATGGGTTACCTCCCAAGAGGGGAATTCAACATGATATACAGTTGCAGGAGGATGTTCCACTTCCAAACATTGGCATGTATCGCATGTCTATTATGGAGAGCATGGAAATAAAGAATAAAATTCAAGAATTTATGAACAAACGTATCATATGCCCATCTACTTCACCATGTGGTTTGCCCATTGTCTTAGTGCTAAAAAAGGATGGGATTTGGAAAATGTGTGCAGATTTCCGTGCACTGAATGAAATCACAATAAAGAATCAGTATCCACTCCCAAGAATTGATGATTTTCTTGATCAATTAAGGTATGCAAAGTATTTCACTAAGTTAGACTTATGGAATGGTTATAATCAAGTTAGAATAGTTGAAGAGGACATTTGGAAAACCAAATTTAAAACTAAACAAGAATTGTTTGAGTGGCTTGTTATGCCTTTTAGTGTTACAAATTCTCCAACTACTTTCATGAGAGTTATGAATGATGTATAAAGACCATTTATAGATGAATTTTTCATTGTTTACATAGATGATATTCTCATATTCAGTAAATCCAGAGATGAACATGTCATGCATGTGAACAAAGTGCTTGATGTCTTGAGAAAATAAAAATTGTTTTTAAAGATGTCAAAGTGTGAATTTGGCAAGACTTCTTTAGTGTATTTGGGACACATTGTTGGAGGAGGTGCACTAAAGATAGACCCATCTAAGTTTTAGGTCATTCTAAATTGCTCCAAGCCCAATACAGTTATAGAGGTAAGAAGCTTTTTAGGGCCACACAATATTGGAGGAAATTTATTGCTAATTTTTCCTCCATTGCAACACCATTACATGGATTGAATAATGTCAAGAAAGTATTCCATTGAGGATATGTACAACGAAAAGAATTTGATTCTCTAAAGAAAAATATCAGTTAAATGCCAGTATTGGATCTTCCAGATCTTAGACAACCATTTGAGATTCAAATGGATGCTAGTGATTGCGCCATTGGAGAATTTCTTATGCAGCATGGTTTGCCCATTTCATTTCATTCTTAAATTTTTAATGGAGTTGTGACTAACTATCCCACTTATGACAAAGAACTTTACGCATTGGTACAAAGTTTCAAAAAATGGAAACACTACTTGATGGGGAAGGAGACCATTATCCATACCGACCATCAACCGTTGCAGTACTTATAGTCACAGTCAAAGTTGCAGTAATCATAACATTTCAGATGAATGGTTTTTCTACAATAGTTTCATTTGGTTATCAAGTACGAAAAAGGAATCTACAATAAGGTAGTTGATATGATTTCTAGGACTATTGTAAATTCATCTATTATACTCAAGCACAATTTTGCTTTGCATGAAAGTTACATTGAGAAATATGCATATGATAATGAATTCGAGATGTGTATGCAAGCTTGAGTCAAGGAAATCAAATTGAAGAATTATATTACCATGTAATTAACAGTTTGTTGTATGACTTGGAAAAGTTATGTATTCCACAGGGAGAAAGAAACAATATCATAAGGGAGGCACACACTTCATTGATTGCTTGACACTTTGGTGTAGGCAAGAGAGTAGCGAATCTCAAAAGGTATTTGTATTGGCCACACATGCTTGATAATTATTTCATTTTATAAGAGGATGTTATTTATGTGCAACAGGTAAGCCTAGCAATAGGAAATTAGGACTGTACACTCCACTTTAGGTACCTTCACGTCCATGGGAGAGCATCTCAATGAATTTTGTATGAGGTCTTCCATTGTCAAGGAAAGGTCATGATTACTTGTATGCAGTTGTAGACAAGTTTAGAAAAATGTGCATACTAATACCATGTAAAAAGAAATTACAGTTTAACAAATGACTCATCTTTTCTTCCAAAACATTTGGGTTCATTTTGGTCTTCCTACTTCTATTGTAAGTGATCGAGATTATCTATTTGTTGGGAATTTTTGGTGAAATTTGTGGGACATGATGGACACTAAGTTGAAGAAGAGTACAAACTTTCATCCACAAGCATATGATCAAACCGAGGTGGTCCATATGATAGTCATTCATCTTCTTAGAGGATATTGCAGAAAACATCCCAAGTTGTGGGATGAACAGTTGTATTACATACAACATGCATACAACAGCGAAACACATTCTTCCAAAAACACATCGACATTTGAGGCATGTTTTGGGTACTTGCCAAGATCACCATTGGACTTCATCTTTGAGAAAGATGTCACCATCGATGGTCACATCGAGATCTATAAGGCAAGGAATTTCATAGAGAAAATTCAGTCGATACATCATACAATGTAAGAGAAAATTGAATGAAGTTAGAGCAACTACAAGGAAAGGCATGACAAACACCGTGTCAATCATAAATTTCAAGTTGGAGATGAAGTTTGGTTATATATTAGCAAAGAGATACTTCAAGGGGAAGGTAAAAATCTTAAGCCAATCTGTTATGGTCCTCTTAAAATTATAGAAAAGATTGGTAACATTGCATTTAAGTTAAATTTGCCTCCTTATATGCAAATATACTCTGTTGTTAATGTTGAGAATTTGAGATTGTTTGAGCCTCCTTTGATTGACGATCAAGGAGATCATGTTCAGCTGCCATCAATAGATGATTTCTCACTTGAATATCTTGATGAACTTCAGCAGGATCTCATACTTGATAGAAGAACCAGAAATTCAAAGAGAGGGAATGCCAAATACCTTAGAGTGGGACATAAGGGACAAAAGCCTTCTAAATCCAAATGGTTGCAGATCGAGAAGGTGAGGGAGTTGTACCCTCACCTGCTGAATAATTGATAGTATCTTTAGGGGTCTAAAAGGCTTCTAGTGGGGAGGAATGATTAGGTGCTTAGTATTTATCTAAAAAATTAAAGTTCTCATAATGGCTTGAAAACTTAACGACCGCGTCCGTCTCAGAGAAACGATCCCAATGCAACTCGTTTCATTGAAAACTAAGTTTGTATGAGGAAGATATTGAGTTTTGTCCACTTTGTTAAACCGAAGAATTTTTTCAAAAAAATGTGTATAGTCACTGCACAATGAGTAGTTCGTACTACTGAAATGGAAGATGAATGGCCAGGGTCAACGGATGGTCGATGCTTAATCATAGCTCGCCAAATATCAGATGGTGATTGGTTTACAGGTGCGGTGGCGTGGAAAGTTTTGATTGGTTAATGGAGGACCAAT
The DNA here is from genome assembly GCA_000404065.3 of Pinus taeda. NCBI lineage: Eukaryota > Viridiplantae > Streptophyta > Pinopsida > Pinales > Pinaceae > Pinus > Pinus taeda. Next base: position 239,314 of record APFE031089217.1, on the reverse strand, counting down.
GAGGAGGGGACAAGTGGCAAGCCCAGAGGCCACCACGTGTCCCTCCCTAAAGGTTAGGTTATGATGTAGTGATAAACTTTTATGGCAGACTAGGGGGTCGAACCCAAGACCTGCTCCGTGAAAACCACATAACACAACACTAGATCACACTACAAGTTCTTAACCATAACATTCATCGTATATAATTAAAATTTATAATGTTTATGGTTGGGGGTTAGGAGGGCCAGCCCACGAGCTAGCCCTCCCATGTGAACACATATAATATAACCACTAGGGTTATGACTATTCAACCGTCAGCTCAAATGACAAAAGAAACCACAACAGTTAATGCGACATGTGAACACACCAAACTCCAACAGTAACGAAAAATGGTTAATCCATCTGGCAGTTATGAAACCATAACACTCATAGTTAGTGTCACCATGTGATCACTCCTCATAAACCGCCACTCCAACAACTTAATCATAACTACGCAGAGATTTCGTTAATCCTATATTAATGTTAATTAATCTATAGTTAACATTAATTAAATTCAAGTTTGGTTCAGCTGAGAATCTGGTGGTCCCTCCTAATATGCTGGAAACTCTAGTTTAGTGGAATTAACTAGAGTTCATCTAGTTTTAGAGAAGGTTTTCTAGGAGAAAGTATTTTTGGTCATAACTAGAGAAAAATTTGACTAAATGGAGAGTAGGAAAAGGTGTTCCTAGCTGATTTCAACATTTTGAAGACATTGAAGTATGTTTTAGGAGTAGTAGAGCTTTGTAAACAACATCTTTTCCATGTTGAGTTAATACAGAGGCCCAATCCATGGAAGTTGGACCAAGGAAATGTAGCCCAGGAGGAGTGAACTCCGTCATCAAAACACCATGTTAAGTGTTCATGTTGATGGTTTTCTATACTTTTCATTGTTGTTGTTCAACACTTGTTTTTCATGCTATTTTTCTCATGTATTTCACATAAAAATTGATTAAATATACCTATTTCCAATCACAAATACCATAAGAGAACCATGCACATGATGCAATTGACAAGAATTTGTTTATAAACCTAAAGTTGAAATTAGCACAACAAAACTAACATTCAACAACGGATCACAAGGAAACCCAGGTATACAAGTGTTTCTTTGGAAAAAAGTGCATGTATATGCAACTATGTGAACTAAAAACCATGTATAAATAGGCCAACAAAGAAAAATACAAAAATTTAGGCCTGATCCAGAAGATTAGACTTTTTGCCCAGATTGCAAACAAGTCAAAGATACTGGAAAAATCAAGAAACCAAATAAGAAGGCCTAGATCAAGAGAGAAACAACCCAAACAAGGAAATATAAAATTGTATTCCCTAGCAGAGTCACCAATTCTATTACGGGATAAAACACCCTAAGGTCTGGGTTGAGAACTCCAACAGAAAGAAGGGCATACACCAACAAGAAGCAAGGAAACAAGCAATCCTAATGCTTAAACTACTAAGGTGGTATGAAGAGATAGTACCTGTAGGTCCTATGTTTGAAGATGTTCCTGCAAGGTTCAAACCCTTTTCTTCCTCCAATGCTTCAAAACCTACAACTCCTTCCAGAAAACCATATATACTAGTAGTAGTTTGAAGCATGTTCAAGATATGAATGTTATATCATATATGCATATGGATATAAAACATGAAATCATATATAATTAGATCATAACATGAATTAAAACATAAATATCATAACATCAGGAACAAGAAAGAGCTTCTTTATTCATGTCTACAAATAAATTTGGAAGAATACAACCTGATTCAACCATGGCTCCAAGAAAAACCTTCCTCCAGATTCGTTCAGCCCAAGCCTCAAAAATCCTCTTTCAAATGAATACACATAGATTCTATATCAAGGAGATGGACATCTCTATGAAGAAACAAGGGTTTCCTATACCTGGGAGTGTAGGAGGCATAGGGATAAATAAGACTTGATAAGGGACCAATTGGATATAATATCAATCTCCTATCCTTCTCTCCCCTTAGGGCTTCCAATAAGGTGTATTTATACCACCTCAAAATATTTGTTTCAGTTGGGATACAGTTAGGCCACAGGCTCCTATAGGTGGGATTCCAATGTAACTCGTAAACCCTACCCATAAAACAGTGATTTTATAATAATTTTTCTTTTATATTTCGAATTATATACACTGGTTTGGTAAGATGGACCTGTATGTGTGCCTTTTGAAGGGAAGAGTCATGTATGGAATTTAGAAAAGTGATTTTTAGTAAAAGGACCAAGTCCGAAGGCAAACGGTTGCCCAAGGTCATGACTCAAAGCATCAATCATAAAAGGGTGATAAATGATGCTATAACAATGCATAGAGAAAAGTATGATGACTTTGGGTGGATTCAAGTGTGCAACCTTGCAACAAGTCAAGTGAAATGCACGTTGGTTCTAACACATGGAGGGGAAAAGGAAGTGTGCCCCTTAGAATCCTGTAATAGTATGTAGCTTGAAAGGAACACATGAGCGACCTAACATCACAGGCTAAGATGTGGAATAATCCACAAGTTAAAGAGATGGATTAATCCAAAAACACACATTCAACAAGATTCATACAATTTCATACAAAGTAGTTTATAATAAAATGCATAAGTTAAGCGACATACATTGCTAAAGCAACCAAAATAGTCCAAATACAATAACAACATATGCATGAAAGTGTGTTGGCTCTGTTATTCTTATTATAAGTGAAAATTCCATCCATACCTACACCATTGACAACCACTAGCCCCAATAATGGAAAATTACAGTCAAGAACACTTGCTCCCCAAAGAAGTATACTCACTCTATGCTATGGAGCCAAGGCTCATCACAATACTCAAAGCCTTTTTCTAAGCCAAATCCTAGCAGACACCTTGGCTTCCAAAATCCTCTTATGAGTTATTAGGTTCTATTTATAACAAAGGGTGGGGTGACCCTTGACATTACCCTTTGTGACTCTTTGACTACCCTCATGACTTTTCAACTTCTTTACAAAACTCATTACATTACATAGTGATTGTTCACATTCCACTAGTGACACTTGGAATTTCACTTACAACACATTTTCAGATAATATACATTTTCCACATGTACCCATGTGAGACAAAATAGGCTAGAGACAGCCTATCAAGACAAAAAACTATGACTCAGAAGTTTGGGCAAATACCAAATCAACAACCTCCACTTGATGCTTCTTGGTGACGTACTAATTCCAAGCATGGTACTATGCAATTATGTCCCCAAACTGCTTGATGGTGTCTTTCTTATAGCGAACTCTTTCCTACATAGCTTCTAGGTATATGGTATTGAAACCTTTGTCCAACTCATCTTCAAGCATGTGGAGCATGTTGTTGACCATGACAAGATAACCAATGTACTTCTGCATGTTTTGGGTGCTCATATCCAAGTCATTTCTCATGGACTCTCGTCTTAGTTGCTCCATGTACCTGTCAATCTCTAGCCGGACTTGGTTCTTGTGCTTAGCTTCAGTGAGGGAACTGATTGACAAGATCCTATGTGTTCTTACCGTGACATAGAAACTCTTATACAACCATGCATATGAAGTATGTATGATGCTGACAAATGGGGTGAGCTTCTCATTGCTCTGGATCAACAGCCAGACCTTTGATTTGTCTAGTTCTGCCTACAACATCATCATATTTTGAAAGTAAACTGGGGCCCATTTGTACTGCATTTTCCACTCTTGCACATGGGCGATGGAAGCATGCATGTCCCTAATATTTTGGACTAACCTTTTTATCCACTGCTATAAGCCATGTATATGGAAAACCTCCTTATGCACGGTGATGAATCTGTCATAAAGCTTCCATATGGCAGTCTCAAGTGTTGAAACTTTAGCAAGTATTGATTTCCTCATCTATTCCATTGTGAAACCTGTGCTCTGATCTTTGGATTGTTTTTCCTCTTGCCTGGTTGATTTCCTGTTCCTTTCCATCTGTTCATTCTTATCTAATAGGAACTTGATATTTGAGCTCATGGCTCCTGCGTAAGACAAAGTGGCATCATCCATGGCCACTAGATTCTTTTTTACATCTAACACTATTACCCTTTCCTTCTTGAATGCAGGTGACATGTGATAACTCGAGAAATTATTTCTCCATGCACATACAATATTCTTATGCAACTAATCAAATGATATATTTTACACATCCATCATCGAATCATTGTCAAGGAGAACAACCTCTCCTTTATTTCTCAAGATTGGTTCTAACATTGGAGGTGGTGTAGATTGAGAGGTGACCTTGGTTGCTGTCAACATGAGGTCAATGTCTTGATCCTATGGCTCCTGCCCCAACTCCATGTCCGTCACTTAAATTAATTACTCAATACACTAAGCAAGCTCTCGATCCTACATCATCTCACCCTCTTCTTCAACTACTGACTATTTAGAGTCATCAAACTATATGGGCATTATTTGTTCTATTATTGTGCCTTGCCTTTCTTCTTATTGTTGTTTTTTATTCTCTTCCCTCTCTTTACTTCTCAGCTCCTACTCTTCCTTCAACTTCTTCTCTGTTTCCTACAACTTCTGATTTGCTTCCTTCAACATCTGCTTTTCTTTCTCCCTTCACTCTGCTCTCTTTAGCCACTACTCCCTCTTTGCCTCTGTTGGCAAAGATGATTTCTTAGTGATAGGGTATTCTTTCATTTGTAGCTTTACTTCGCCTATGGGTTCTCAAAATATTCCTCTTACCCTTGTCCTATGCTAGTTTACTACTTATTGTTGTTTTTGACGTTTCTTGCTATGCTGCTACTACAAGTAGAGAAAATTTCCAAATAGTGGCTATACTGACTGACTCGTGGAGTTTGGAGTCATTGTAATAATATCTCCAAGGTCCTCCTCATACCAATGAAATTTCATATGGATCCATGGATAGTACACCTTTGTACAGTGGTTCTTGCAAATATCGTGGGGATCATACAGATTAGAGTCTTTGGTTCCAAACTCAAACTTCACTATATCCTTAGCTTCAACATCTGCATCCTTCAAGCTCTTAATATTGTACAATCCGATCCGCAAACGAAGAGTGGGCCATGGTTTATTCTTCCTCCTATGAATCCTTGTTGATAACCCTATGGATATATGATAAGAGAACTCTTGCATGACCAACTTGTCCATGGCATACCTTGGTAGAACATGCAGAGGCTTATCTCTACCGAACATCCTGATAAAGTTGTCACCAAGTGAGGAATACCAATCTACAATGTCAAGTATTTCCTCCATCGCCTCTTGGGACATGCAAGATGGATCCTACTCAAATATCAACTTGTACAATTAGATAATGAAATGGTCACTCATCCTCACCATAAATCCTCGGTAGTTGTAGTCAGAAAGCAACTTGCAATAAATTTTTATGACAATCTCTTTTAGTATCCATGTCCAACTCATGCCAGGAAACTAGTGTTGGGCACAAATTGCATGAAGTAAATACACGGACATGTAGAATATTGCTTTCTCATCCTTGGGCAGATTTCGGGCATTAGTCACATGTCATTTCAAGTTAAGAGCCAATAGAACTGACCCGTTGAATGGCCTTCCATCACTCACCAAATGATCCAACACAAACACCCAATTTTCAAGAAAGGTCTCCATGCTCTCTTGACCATATAATAAGTATGCAAATATGATGAAGAACTTGTAGGCTGTCTTGATAAACTTTTTCTTGTAAACATGATTGGGTGTCCTCATGAACTTCAACGACTCTTTCACCCAGTGCTTTACAATATCTCTGGTGTTTATAAAGTTATGCATGGAATAGAAAAGTGTTTCCATACAGTTCACCAAATGACGTAAATGAGACATCTATTTATATTTCTCCACCCTGAAGGTGGCAAGCTCTATCCCACTGGCACTGCTCAATTTCACAGTCTCTATATCTGTGTGTGAGATAATCCAATGGATGATGTCCACACATGGGAAGGCAAGGTACCTACATGAAAACTTCTGTAGTCCTGATTGTTTGATAATGATGTAAACCTTATGATCCTCTAAGTCTTCCTTGAAGTACCCTATGAAGGTATCCTTGATTTCTTGTCATGTTAACCTCTTTCCCTTCTCAATGAACAACTGAGTCTCTGCATAAACTAGAAAATTCACTAACACGTCCTCAACTGCTTCCCGAGTGCTACTATCGATAGTATCCTTTGATGCAAATTTCTTGGAGGCCATGTTACCTTTAACTGCTAGAGAGTTTCTCAACAACTGTTATACCTAGAGACAGAGAGGACACTCATGGCATGAAAATGTTAGCTTGAAACCAAAAGAACTTCAAGAATTAGACCAAGAACAAAACTGGGAAAATGATGGGAGGAATTGCGCAATCTTGTCTCACAAAGGTAACAAGTTTCCACCTGGAATTGTACATTGTAGAGTCCCAACAGTCAGTGGGGAGGTCTTGCTGACTGGTACTACGCAATGCATAGTTTAGTCTGGGCATAGTCTAGGAGAGACTGCGCATTGCACAATCTCAGTGGCCAAGGCTCAGGGCTTGGCTCCTAGAACTACTTAGTGCACAGTTGGAGCTAGACTTGGGAAACCTCTATGTAATTATAGATGCTAATTCCAAGGCCTTGAGCTCTAGAAATGCACATTACATTCTTGGGAAAATGAGATTCGGGCCAAGGAAGCCCAGATCTACCCAAGGGGAGTGAGAAATCGAACATATATAACAGATAGTGTGATGATGGGTGCATATCTAAGTGATTGATGATGCATGTGAGTGAATAAGTGTAGGAATCAATCAAACCAAAGGAAAACGAAGCATGTGAAGAGAGTCACCGCAACGATCACTGTTAGTGAAAAAAATAGGTGATGCATTCAACACTTGGGAAAGGCAATGCAAAAATTAAAAAAACAGCTCTATAGGCTAAAAAAAGCTAAAAATCTAGTGACCATTCAACAAAACAAGTGAAACAACACTCTCACAAGCTAAAAAAGCAAAAGCAACAAAAAAAGCAGCACAAGACTAGAAAAACAAGACTTACCCAAAAAAGTAACGACAATCACACCGAAGGTTCCTTACTCTCCTTGGGAATGCCAAATCTCATGGATCAAATGTGAAAATCAGCTCTAACAGTGTCAATTAAATAGATTTTGCTTATTTAGGGTTTATGATGTGAAGGCCAAAAATCAAGGAAAAAGCGACACTTTGCAAAAATTCCCCAAATAACTCAAGTGTCTCCTTCACACTGCTAAAAATAGATCCCTATTTTTGAGGGATGTTTTTTCACTCTTTTATTTTTTCTTTTTCGGGAAAATATGCCATGCATGGCCCGAAGAGATTTCCCAGTTTTGGGAAGGACTGGGAAACTCACTAGCTCATGCACTGAGCAACTTCTGAAGGAGAATTTTTTGTAGAATTTTTGTGTTGAGTGGCTCTAGGCTGCTTCTCAGGATCTGTGCAATTTCCCAGCTGAAGACTTGCTGTCAACTAGCTCTATGCAATTTTGGAGTTGAAGGCTCACTCTTAACTTGGATTACACAATTCTTGAGATCAAGGCTAGTTACCCTCAAGGATTGCGAAGTTCACTAAGTAAAGCTTGGAACTGGGTTGAAACAAAGTCAAGTGACTAGATTGTAGGCTAGGATGTAAACCATGTAAGAAAACACAAGCCAAAATGTAAAAGCTGAAGCTCAGTCAAAGCATAAGTAGTTGGGTTAGTGCAAGATGAGCTGATGTGATTTAGGAGGGATGCTCCAAAACAAAGCATAAGACAATGTTTGAAATGTGGTTGTAGCCACTACAACATTGGAAACACACTCGTAGAACTGCAACTCTCTGTATGGACCTTGTCTCATGTAAAGCGAGTCTAACTCTTCTGGAACTATTGTTCAATTCTTCTATTGTCATAGCTCCTTCACTAGCTTGAGTTAAAGATGTAGTCCCTAACATTCTCTTTATCGACAACACACATATCAAGCCAACTCAACTGAGTTGTTTCGATTTGGGATGAGGGTTATATTAATGTACAAGTAATATATATGTCAGAGTTTTGGTTTCATATTTCTCTAATGCTAACAAGCCTGGACAATACCCCAACAGAGTTACTTCCTCCACCTCTTTGCACAAGAATCCTTTCTCTTCTTTCGCCTTTATTTTATTTTTTCACTTCATTTTTTTAATTTTCAAAAAACAATGCTTAGGCACTTATTTATTTTAGAGTCAAAAGAGGGATCCTGACTTATTGAAAGAAGAAGATGTTGTCCTTTCATAGAAGGATGTTTATATATACCTATGACATACTTGTTAAGGTTTCCCCCCTCTCCTTACTCTACTTGAATGAGTTGACAAGGGTCAACCAAGTATAGAAAACTTATTAGAGTAGGTGGTAATAGTTAAGAGTGTAAGCTTTGTGGTTTCACCATGAATCAATCTTAAAGGAACGTATTTTCCATTAGGGTATCATCGACTAGAAGAAATGTAAGATCTTCATAAAGAGGGGAACAGATAGATAACGAAGTGTTGCTAGATGTACAAGTCCTCTTGTGTTTCACCCTACTTGTATCAAGAATCCAAATAAGGTTTCATGTGGAAACTAATTCTACGGGTGCAGAAGCAAACAAGCAAATAAAAGAAGTAAGAATAAGCAAAAAAAAAGTAAGAAAAAAAAAACAAGAAAGAAAACACTAGTCCTACTATTAGGATATTCTATCACATAGGAAAGAATTAAGTACAACTTCATCTAGTGTATAGTTAGGTAAAGTGTGTTTCTTTAGTATGTACTTTTTCTAACTTACAATACAATGGTCATGATATGTTCTAGACATGAAGTGATCCGACGATTCATTCTCTCCTAGGTATTATTGTCACTTGATCTGTGGATTAACACCCAATTGGTCCCTGAACTCTATTTAAAGAGAATGGAGGGTCATTTGTTAGGTGACCATTCATGAGAGAAGCTTATGTAAATTTTCTTTATTTTACATTAATAAATTCCCTGAAGTGGCTGCATTGGCTTAGGCTATGGAATGTTTCCCTCTTTGAGGGTTTTAACCATGTCAAGAATATAGGCGTATTGATATATGATATATTTGTGAGAAGTGTCCTTTGGTTTTCTATCTTGTTGGATTGTGTTATATTCTTTCCACGACTAACCTACGTAGTGAACCGGGGGGTTAGAGGGGGGGAGAAGCCCCCCCTTCGCTGCGCCGATTGCACAGCAGGGGGTTTGAGGGGGGCGGGTAGCCCCCCTCTACGGGGTTTGGGGCAGTGCCCCGAGAAATTTTTTTTTGGACCCTATATTAGGTTGGGCGAACCTACCTATGGTTTTTCGGTCCACGGTTTTGGACGCGATGGTTCTCGGTCCATGGTATTGGATGCTTCGGCATGTATAAATATGTATTGTAACATTGAAAGGAATATAATGAAAAATCAAGCTGGTAGTCTCGGTTTTGAGATCCACTGGGAAATCTCTGTGTATATGTGTTTTATGTGTTATGCTCTCGCATTTTTATTTTTCCTGTGATTTAGAATTCGTATGCAGGTAATTTCTGTATGGGGTTAAAACCTACATTGATGGTGCTACAAAGATTAGGTTCTTCTTGAGCTCTTATACAAACATAACATCTTTGAGGCAAAGAGGAGAGGCTTTCTCCGTCTCAAAGGTGACAATACCAAATCATATAGCAATGCACCTTTCATTATCCTCCATTTTGATATGCATCTAAAGGTCCTTCTCCTCTAGGCTACTAAAAAAATCCTTGCACCTTGTCATATGCAACAAGTCACAGGAATTAAGGTAACACAAACTCTTGATAAATTGTTTTACCATGCATGCTATTAGGGTGGAGTATAATTTCAAATTATGAAGCTAGTGCTTCACCTCCTACACCTCCTGAAGCCTTCTTGGTAGACTTGTTATGCAATTTTTTTTTGTATAGTGCTCATATTCGTGGCAATGAAATAATTTTATCTTTCACAAGTCTTTCTTCTTTCCATTATTTTTCATAGATTCAGGTTTTCTCTAAGCCTTATTTCCTTTTCTTTCCCATCTCCCCCTTTCCAACCAATGCAAAATTCTCTTCATCCTTAGTTTTGGATGATGTTTAATGTACATTATTTCTCTCGAACTCTTCTTGAACCAAATAGGACCACAACCTTTCCTAATTTGATAATTTTTCCCTTCCATTCATAGAGTCATCATAGTTATTCGAGGATATAGGAAGGCCTAGAAAAGCTAGGCTCACCAAGTCATCTTATACTACATTCACCCTGACCCCTCCACGTTCATCTTGAGATTGTGTAAACCAGGAGAGGTACTATAGAATAGTGTCATTTTTCTGCATCTTGATGTTTTGAATTTTGTCTTTTAGGGCCAGATTTTTATGGACACTACTACTTTTGAATAGCTTAGTCAGTGTCTTCCACATATCAAATGGTGTCTCTTTAGTATGGAGATTTGATACCATATGGTCTCTTGCACCTTCCAAAATAATTCTCTTGCCCTTTGTAACATCCTTCTTCCACTGCGTTAACTATGGTTTGTCTGACTATGGAGATTTTATAATGTCAGTTTTAAAATATTCTAACATGCCATTATCATCCAAAATTTCTTCCGTTCGATCCTTTGAGACTATGAAATTGTAGCTACCCTCTAGGGCATACTCCAGTCTTAGTGTGTTGGAAGAAATTTTCTCTATCCTAAAGAAATATTGCTACATTGAAGCTATAAAATCAAAATTCCTAAGAGGCAAGTTCAAAATACTAGTTCTAATGTGATTTCTAGGCTTTGATAGCATGGTGAAATTTGATAAAAATTGCAACTACTCAATTTTTAAAACTAAAAAACAAGATACACAAGTCTACTCCACTGATCCCTAGAATGGAAATCACAGTTTAGAGCAACATGCAACAAGAAAAAATATAAGTACACAATGATTTATAGGGGAACCCACCTAGGAAAAACCCCTTAAGCCTCATTGTGTTAATCAGTTGAATAGAGAAACTAATACAATTTCCTTCTCCATCTCTAAGCACAACATGCAAAAGAATAATTTTTCTCACTGCTCAAAGAGAAAATCTAGCGAACACGTACCCGATTATTTTGCTACCAACCGTCTTATTTCCTTGTGCAAATATTGAGGAAATTAGCCCCTAAAATATAAGAGTTTCCTCCAAATTGATTTTTCAATTCCCAAAGATTGAACTCCTGACTCATGAAACACATTTACACTCAAAACTATTCTACAACTAACAATATACTTCCTTGTCATCTCTAGTTTAGCGGAGCAATTTGAATTCCGTGCACGCACTAGCTATTTTGGGCTAATTCATTAGTTAACAGATAACTCTCTGAATTAGATTGATGTCCCACTACACCAATGACCTTCAATTGACTCTATCAATAGTTAGAGATCAGTTAGGTAAATAAAACTTAAAATAACTAAATTGGATTGCTAAAATGTACCAATCACAGATGCCTAAATGAACTCCAATCCCTACGACTAAAACTTACTGAGTTAAACGAGTGAGATGATCCATGTCACACTAGTAAATTGCCTCCAAGTTATCCTGCTGATGTAGAAATTCAATTTCGTCAATTTGGTTAAGGCTAATTAAGCCTTTCTTACTACATTTTTTAACATGGTCCTTGGATTCCTTTCTGAGGCTTGGAGTTGCTTCCCTTTGAATATGAAGAAGGTTATTTCTTCAATTTTCTTCCTATCATTCTCCAATTCTTTATCCTTTTGGTTATTTGATCCATCAATGGTGATGGGGTTTGTTGAGGAAGGATGAGTTTTTCCTTGCTTGAGTCTACTATTTCTCCTCTTCTTGAAATATAGAGTGGCCTACTTTGGATACCTAACCTTGGCCTAGAATGGTGTACCTAAGGTTGTCGAGGTGGTAGCCAGTGTTAACTATTTCCTTATGAAATATATTCTTCCTACTATTGTCTCCTTCTCGTTTGTGGTCTGGAACATTCCCTAGGGACTTTTACTTCCTCTAATTTTTCTTCTTCCTTTTTCTCTTCAACCTCTTATTATTCATCTTATTCTTCTTCCTCTTTCTCCTCTTCATATTCTTCTTCTATAAAAGCATGTTTGTTGTCTCTTCATGCTCTAGTAAGGCTTGGGGTTGAGTTTCAATGAAATATTCAATGTCCATATTAAAAAAATATATCCATGACAGAGGGTTTTGGATATTTATAAGAAGAGCTTCAGCGTAAATCACATGAAAAAGACATTTGTCGACGCGTTTCGAACCAACTAGTGTGGTTCATCGTTGGATATGTTCCAAAGAATCCACAAATTGATAATTATGACCCCATGGTGTGCTATGTATTGAGGTTTTCACTTTCCTACCCTTTGGATCATTTCTATTATGGATTGTTGAAGGAAGTGGGGAATTTTTAATCTTCTTCGGCTAGGAAAATCCATTTGGATCCTTAGCTCATAAAGTAGCCTAACCTGATAACCATAGACAACACTAAGCCTCCCCTCACAATATATGTATTTTAGAATGTGATAGGCTACCTCCACCCATGGGTAGGGTAGAATGTTTCTTCTAACCCCATTTTTATGGTCAAACAGTTTCTCCTCGGGAAGGAAGAAGTTATTTTTAGTTGTGATAACCTTTTTTCTCTCACCCTTGTTCCACCTTACTAATTAGAGGAAATTTCAGCCTAAAAGTGGCCTCCTAAGGAAATATCAGGAAATTAATAAAAAATGGCATGTACATGATTTTTTAATATTACTTTACATTTATCTATGTTCCACAATCTTTATTAGCACAAGATGTATTAAACTTTCTTAATATATTATTTCTAGTTTCCTACTTTTATCTAAATCACTCAATAAATGACACTTTTATTAAAATAGTTATCCATATATATTTTATATTTAAATTTAACTGTTCAGATTTATATTTTATATTTAAATGTCTATATATATTTTTTTTAGTTAACAAATTTTGGGTGCTTTTTTAATGGCTTACCTGCTAAAGCCCACAATTCCGCCGAAATATATTGTTTGGTGATAAACCAACAGTTTGTCCTTTTTGGAATATGTTTTTTTAATTATTTTATATTTAATAACTACAATTAAATTAATTTTAAACTGTTTAGCTATTTTAATGTTTATATATATATATATATATATATTATATTATTATATATATATATATTATATTATATATTATATATATATAGTTAAAAACAAAAATTGATGTTTTTTTGGCATGTTTATTAATGTCAAATGGGCCCTAATTTTTATTTTATATTCTTTTCACTAAATTCAACATTTACATTGCATCAATAGTTTTCTATATTCTAATTGATTTGGGTAAGCTAGGTAAAGAACATTAGTAAAATATTTCATGAATGCCCAAATTAGTAATAAAATAGTTCACCAATACCCAAATTAATAATAAAATATTTCATGGATACCAAAATTAAATAATTTAAAATTATTTAGGAGATGTACCTATTTTTAAATTTAAAGGATTTTGATTGATTTATATATTATGACATGGAAATTACGTGAAAATTTCATGGGCGCTTTTAGGCTGAAATTTCTTCTAATAGGATCATAGGCACAATGTGATCACCCTACTCATGATTTTTTCATTTAAATGGATAATAAGCCCTCTCAAAATGGTCCTAGAACTATCTTCCCATTAAGACTAAAGTCCTACTACAAACTAATGAGTAATTTCATCATCAAACCCTTTGAATTTCTGAAAGAACTCCAACCACTGGTTGTTTGCAAAAATTTCTCTGACGAGAGGGTGTTGGTGGATCCTTGATGAGCCAATGGGATATTTTCTATGAAAACCACCACACATGATCCATATTGTAATCTTTCCAAAGTTTTGCAAAGGAATTTTGTTACCAAGTATCAATTTTTAGAATAGTTTGGTGTTTCAGAATAGAGATAAAAGAAGTAGTTTTGTTTGTTGTTTAGGGGTAGGAAAAAAATACATGCCCAACTCGAAACAAGTTCATTACCCTATTATTATGCTTATTCCACAACAAAAAATCACACTTTCAAGTTCCTTTCAGTTTCAAAATTTTTCTATAGGATGTTCTTAGGGACAAAATTTGAACAATTCAATAGGTTTTTCGTTCATAGGTAGCGATGAAAAGTGTTTACTTACCCTTCCCTTGGAGGATTCTTCATGAATCTAGGGATTTTTTAGCAAAATTATGCAATATTGAGCTATTTTTCACCTCTCGAGAAAATTCCATAGAACTTGAGAACAATCCTAAAGCACACAAACAGTATCTTGTAGCACATAGTCTATATGCTGTAAAAAATATTTATCAACCTTGTTTCTTCCTATATACCAATCTATGAAACCCCTAATGTAGGTAGCTCAACTTACAAGGATGGTATTGGGCCTTCATGTTTTTCTTGGAATATCTTTTTTGCACCAAATGAGGCTCATGCATGCTTGTATGCCAAAAGTGGTTGTGTGTTGGGCTCAACATCTTGTATGAGCTAGCCCCCACCTACCACCTTTCCAAATCCTCCATAGGCCCACTGGACCACTCCTTGTAATCATCACCATTTAGTTTCTGTCATTTTCTTTACGTGTGATGAGAGAGAAATATAACCCCAGCTTAATTGTTTAAAGATGGATGAGATTGTTGAACTACCTTCAGCCTACTAAACCTCATCCCTTGTGCATTTGAAACATTTTTCAGAATATGATGTGCTTAAAGGAAGAAGATAGGAATTTTTCATACCCGTGCCTACCTAGTGGTCCTTGTTGATGTGTTGATCACTTGATGTTTGCATGGAATTTCTAAATAGAGGTGAGGCCAATTTTCATGTTTTCTTATATTTCATCTTCTTGTTTCCCTTACTCCATGACTTTTTTTGCTTTGACATTTTTTTTTGAAATATTCCTTACTGATTAAAGCTTGATGACGTAGGTTCTTCAAGGTGTGGATTAGATGCTATTTCTTGTGGGTGGAAAAGGATCATGTAGCAACTTGTAGAGGGGCTTGTAGCTTCCCACGATCAAAATGGTAGTCCTACAATGCTTTCATGATAATTTTCTTCTCGATCTAGTGTTCTAGCTATGGTGTTGTACGGTTTGTGTAGATTCTTACAGGATTGTGTGTCTTCCTATAGAAGTCACATAGACCCTTCTAGGATCAAAATTTCGTTGATTTTTTTCCTAAACAAATATTGATAATTCATGAATAAATTATTGATAATGGTTAGAGGCCTTTTCTATGGTATAAGAGGTGGAAGAAGGGGTGAAATTGAGTGTTTTTTATGGACATAAGTGGGAATGAGGATGGACAAGAGGTAAAGAGCTGTGGAAAATGAAGTATGTGGCTATCTTGGACTCCATTGCTTGTTCCTCAGTGGAAAAAACACGAACTGTCCCCTCTTTCTGTATTGATCACAATCCTATAGAAAATATGGAAGAATCATATAGTAATATAGGACAATCCTATAACACTTCAGGACTAAGGCAAAATTGAGCAAGGAAGGCCGTCTTATTATGGAGAATTTTGGGGAAATAGATGGAGGTATGGAGTGAAATTAGAGAGCCAACTTGGAGGGTGTAGAGTTGATTTTTCTAAAGTTGCTTACTTGTTTGTTGGCCTCCATTGATTACCATTAGAACCCTATAGAATTGTTAGAAAATAATAATGTAAGGGTTCCCTTTGTTATTTTGTTTTTCCCGCTTTTATCCCTTTTTTAATATTTTTTTCTTGAGGCTTGCAAGCTACATCAAAGGAGGTTCTTTGTTGGGTTGTGTTATATTCTTTCCACGACTAGCCCACGTAGTTAATCGAGGGGTTAGATGAGGGGTGGAGACCCCCTCCGTCGCGCCGATTGCATAGTGGGGTGGTCACGGAGGGCTTGAGGGGTGTAGATAACCCCCCTCTATGGGGTATGGGGCAGCGCCCTTGAAAATTTTGGTTCTTAGACCCTATATTAGGTTGGGTAGACCTACATATGGTTTTGTGCATGTTTTTCGCACATGGTTTTCGACGCGATGGTTTTTGGTCCATGGTTTTGGATGTGATGGTTTTCAGTCCATGGTAATGGATGCTTCGACATGTATAAATATGTATTGTAACATTGAAAGGAACATAATGAAAATCAAGATGGTAGTCCCGGTTTTAGGATCCAGGGGAAAATATCTGTGTATATGTGTTTTATGTGATATGCTCTCGGATTGTTTATTTTCTGTGTTTTAGAATTCCTATGTAGGTAATTTTGTATGGGGTTAAAACCTACATTTTGTATCAGAGTTGTTTTAACTTGAAGGGGATGTCTTTATTGCTGAGGGGTTTCGCTCGGGCCTGTGGTAGACCCTATTCAGTGGGAGATCTGCAGGATCTATTCTGGTGGTGAAAGAAGACAGCGAGCAGTGGAAATATAGAGATCGAGAAATTTAATGGTCGGGATTTTGAGTTATGGAAACTGAATATGGAGGATCTGTTGGTGGATAAAGATTAGTGGGTCACGGTAGATCCAAGTACTAAACCAATGGGAGTGTCTGATGAAGAATGGAAGAAGTTGGATCAAAAGGCTAAGATCACAATACAATTGTGTGTCTTAGATTCAGTGTTGCTGAATGTATTAGGGGAAGCTATGATGAAGGCTTAGTGGGACAAGTTAGGGACTTTGTACCAATCTATGTCTCTGGTGAACAAACTGTTCCTACGGAAAAAGTTGTATAACCTGAGGATGAAAGATGGAGACTGGGTGAAAAAACGTCTGAACGCATTTAATACTGTGGTAAGTCAGTTATTATCTGTTGATATTAAAATTTCAGATGAAGATAAGTGCATCAGTTTGTCGTGTTCTCTACCAGATTCGTGGGATAGTCTGGTTATTGCAATAGGTAGCAATGCAATTGCCTTGCAGTTTGATGAAATAGTCTCATCCTTGCTGATAAAGGAAATGAGATTGAAAAATATGGAGAGACATAATGGTGATGCCTTGTCTGTACAAGGATGGTCCCAGAATAGAAACAAAAATAAGTCATCGAGTGGGAGGTCTAAATCTAGAGGGAGATCTAAATCTCCAGGAAAACCTGTAAAGGTGGTGTGCTGGAAATGCAGAAAGGAAGGGCACTGCAAAAGGGACTGTAACTAAAGCTCTTAATAAAGGAAATGGATCTGATGATGCTCCTTTTGCAGAGGCGAAAACCACCTTAGACGAAGGTGAGAATGTGTACTTGGCTTCTTCAAGTACACATGTAGATCATGAGGCATGGTTGATTGACTCAGGTGCATCTTTGCACTTCACTCCCCATAGAGAGTGGTTCTGTGAGTATGAGAAATATCATGGTGGTGATGTCTTCTTGGGGGATGACAGGAAGCCTAGAATTGTTGGTCACGGAAAAGTAAAGTTGAAGTTGCAAGGTGGAAGGGTTAGAACACTTCCTGGTTTGAGCTTAAGGAGGAAGAATTAGACTCTAAAGCAGAGGAGGAATTAGAAGATGAAGAGCCACAAACTCTGGGTGTGAGAAGATCAGTTCGAGAAAAAAGGTAGTCAGAAAGTTATATTTCGTCTACTTTCTATTCAAATTTTGCTTTTCTATTACTAAGGATGATCCCAGAACTGTGAAGGAAACAATAGATAGAGAGGATGGAAAACTCTGGAAAGAGGCCATGGTTGATGAAATGGCATCTTTGCACAAAAATGAGGCTTGGGATCTGGTGTAGTTGTTGGCTGGAAGGAAAACCATTGGAAGCAAATGGGTGTTCAAGAGGAAGACAAATGCAGAAGGAAAGGTGGAGAAATACAAAGCTCGGTTGGTAGCAAAAGGTTATTCCCAGGTGCCAGGAATTTATTTTGGTGATATTTTTTCTCTTGATTCCAAGGTAGCTTCTATTAGATTTCTTTTATATGTTGTTGTTGCTTTTGATTTTGAGGTAGAATAGATGGATGTGAAGAAAACATTTCTTCATGGGGATATGGAAGAAGAGATCTACATGAAGAAACTTAAAGTTTTTGGGGTCAAGGGTAAGAAAGAAATTGTATGCAAGTTAAAGAAGTCTCTGTATGGGTTAAAACAATCACCAATGATGTGGTATCAGAAATTTGATACATTGATACGGGGACTTGGATTCACCAGAAGAAAAGAAAATCACCGTGTGTATTTTATATTAATTGGTGACCGTTTTATTTATTTGGTCTTGTATATGGATGATATGTTGCTAGTTGGAAATGACAAAGAAATTATCCAAAATTTGAAGACCCAATTGTCCTCCAAATTCGACATGAAAGATCTTGGTGCTACAAACTATATTTTGGGCGTGGAGATTAAAAGAGACTGAGCAAAGAGGAAGCTCTGGTTAAACCAGAGGAAGTATGTCGAGATAATACTGCAGAGGTTTAATATGCATGATAATAAACCAGTGAAGGTTCCTATTTCTATAGGTGTGAGGTTATCTGCTGAACAGTGTCCCAAGACACAAGAAGAGGAAGAGGACCTGTCCTGTGTTCAATATGCAAGTCTAGTCGGTAGCTTGATGTATGCAACTGTCTGTACTAGACTAGACATTGCACATGTAGTGGGAATATTGAGCAAGTTTATGTCAAAACTAGGAAAGGAGCATTAGACAACAATGAAGCAGGCTTTCAGGTATTTTCATGGCAATAGTGATTATGGTTTGTACTACTAAATAAGGCTAGGATTGGATAGGGTGTTGGATATTCATGGCTTTGTTGATGCAAACTGGGCTGGAGATTTGGATCGAAGAAGATCTACAAGTGGGTATGCGTTTAACCTATTTGGAGGTGTAGTTAGTTGGATGAGTAAGAAACAATCTGTAGTGGCACTATCAACTACAGAGGTTGAATACATGGCAGCCACTGATGCAAGCAAGGAAGAAGTTTAGTTGCAAATATTGTGTTCAATTATGGGGTTAGTATAGGGAGCTATAAGGATAGGCTATGACAACAAAAGTGCAATTTTCTTAGTAAAGAACCCTACATATCATCCAAAGCCAAAGAGCATTGATGTTCAATATCACTTTGTGAGGGATATGATAGAAGGCAAAAAGATGTTGCTTGTAAAGGTGGACATTTTGAAGAATACTACAAATGCATTGAGAAAATTTGTGAGCTCTGAGAAGTTATCTTGCTGTAGAGAAACAATGGGTATTTTAGGGCTGGATAAATGACTAAGCTCTCTTGTAGCCCCCTTTGGAAAGAAACAACAAGTGGGAGAATGCTAGGTTGTGTTATATTCTTTCCAAAACTAGCCTGCATAGTTAAGAAAAGGGTTAGAGGGGGGGTGGAGCCCCCCCTTGATTGCTTTGATTGCATAGCAGGGGGTCACAGGGGATTTGCAAGGTGCAAGTAACTGCCCTCTATGGGGTTCGAGGGAGCACCCTAGAAAAGTTTGTTTTTTGGACACTATATTAGGTTGGGCGGACCTACCTATAGTTGTGTGCATGTTTTCCACACATGGTTTTGGACATGATGGTTTTCGGTCCATGGTTTTGCACGTTATGGTTTTCGGTCCATGGTATTAGATGCTTCGGCATGTATAAATATGTGTTGTAACATTGAAAGGAACATAATGAAAAATAAAGCTAGTAGTCCCAATTTTTGGATCTAGGGGAAATCTCTAGGTATATGTGTTTTATGTGTTCTGATCTCTCATTGTTTATTTTTTGTGTCTTAGAATACATATGTAGGTAATTTCTGTATGGGGTTAAAACCTACATTCTCAACTCACATGTTTTCTCCAAGTGCCTCAAGGGAGGTTTTCACCTATAAATCTTTTATTTTTACATCATCATTTTTATTGATTTCTCAAACTCCTAGACTACCTCATGGAGGTTATAAGAGCTTTCCTCAAGTGACTCATGAAGGTTTTCACCCAAGAATTTTCTTCCTTTTTCTTATTTTTTTCTTTTTTCTTTTTCCCTTTTTTCTATTGATTAAAGGTTGGAGGCTCCCAATATCTTTCAAATTAATGCTTATTGAATTGGTAAACTCCTAATTTTAGAGAGGTATCTTATAGATCTTTAGTCAATAACCATTTATGAACATAGGAAAATTTTCCTTATCAATTTTTATGATTTTGATAGAGCCATTTTCATAATAGTTTTCCACTACGTAGGGACCTAACCACCTTGTCATCAACTTCTATTTGAATTCCTTAAACTCAGAGTCATAAAAAAGTTCCCAATCACCCTCTTAGGAGGTCCTTTCCTTGATGTTATTGTCATGTCAAATATTCCTCTACAATTGGACAACCTCAATATGCGTGAGAGCCCACAACCTAATTTCATCAAGAAAATTGAGATGTTGTAGCCTATTTTATTGAGATTTGGTGATTTATAGGTTCAATTGTGTTTCCATATTCAAGGTGTTGTAATTTAACTCAAGTGACAACAATGCCTTTTCACCATACAATACCTCAAAGGGACTAAACCTATTGGTGGTTTTCCATGTTATATTATAGGCCCAGCTGGCTTCCATAAGTCTGGTTGCCCAATCCGTTTTGTTGTTGTCGAATACTTTAGTTAAGGTGTTCTATAAATCTCTGTTTGTCACCTCCACCTACCCACTTTTTGGAGGATGATAGGGGGTCTATTTTTTAATCTTTATGTGATGTTGCTACATTATTTTCTTAATCAGATTAAAATTGAAATGAGCTCCTTGATCAGTGACAAGTTCTCTTAGGAAATGAAACTTGTAGAATATTTTCTCCCTTAAGAGCTTTGCCATATTTTTCTCTATTGTTTCCTTAACTACATTCACTTCATCCCATTTTGTCAAGTAATTAGTGCATACAATAATGTACCTCTTTTGTCTAGATGGGGGATTAATTGGTCCAATAAAATCCATGCCCCACTTCTCAAATGGCCCTAGAGACACTTGTGGATGTAGTGGAAATTCATCTTTTGGTGTAGTCCTACCCATCCTTTAGCATTCATCACATCTATCAATGTACCTAATGGAATCTTAGTGTATGTTAGGAAAATAACATCCTTCTTGGAGGATTTTGAAGCTTTCCCTCTTGGCAAAAAACTGAGCCCCATAAGGTCCATCATGGAATGTTGAGAGATTTTTAAAGACCTCATATTCCCTTACAGATCTCCTTAATATTTGATATTGTCTCAGTCAAAAAAGGTTACCCCACATCGAAGTGTAAGGGACACTTTCTCTGATAACTTTGCTCTTCTCCTTGGAGGATATATTAGGCGGGAATCTCCACGCAACCATGAAGTTGGCTATATTATTAAACCAAGTAGATAGCACTGAAATGGTAAGAGGTTCTCATTAGGGAGTTGATCATGAATCATATCCTCTTTCTTTGTAGGTAATGTTAGTCTAAACAAAAAATCGGCAACCACATTTTACTTTCCTAGCTTGTCAACAATTGTTAGATCAAATTGTTGCAACAACAACAGCCGTATAATGATTCTAGCATCGACATCAGGTTTTTTCATTAAATAATTAATGGTTGTATGGTCAATATATACCAAAACAAGGTACCGTATGATGTAATGTCTAAAATTATTCTAGGATTGTGCAACATATAAGACATCCTTTTCAGTAAAGGTGTAATTGTGTTCATCTTTGGATAGATTCTTATTGATAAAATATATGATATAGGAAAACTTACCTTCCACGTGTCCCTAGGCTCCCCCTACAGCCGTGTTGGATGAATTAGTGTGCATGTTAAAAGGAAATACCCAATTTGGATCCCTAAGAATTAGTGTAGTAACCAACTTCTCCTTCAATTCTTCAAATGCTTCTTGGCACTTATCTGTCCAAAACAAATTGGAGTCTTTAGTTAATAATTCAAACAAAGGTGAGGCCATATTACTAAAATCATTAATAAATCTCCTATAATATCCTACTAGTCCTAATAAACTCCTAACATCTCTTTTTTATAAGGGAAAAGGGCCCTTTCGATAATGGAAATCTTGTTAGGGTCAACATTGATCCCTTCCATAGAGAAGAAGCGACCTGGGACAATCCCTATATTCATAAAAATTCACAATTGTATAGACTTGGTGAAAGATTTATTTCAATGCACTTCTTTAAAACATTAGAGTTGGAGAGGCCTTCCTAGAAATCATTCCCATAAGGAGTGAAGTCATCCATATAAATTTCAACTATATCATGGACAAGATCAATAAAAATACTAAGCACTACCCTCTGAAAAGTAGTAGGGAAATTACATGAGCTAAAGCAAAGGACCTTATAGGAAAATGTCTCACATGGAAATGTGAAGGTGGTATTATCTTGATCCTCAAGGTTGACTTAGATGTGATTATACCATTGGAACCATCCAACAATGAAAATAAATTCTTCCTTGCAAGGCCATCCAAAACTTCATCAATGAAAGGCAAGGGTAAATGATATTTCTTTGTAGCCTTGTTAATTCCACATAGTCTACATTGATTATACAATTCCCATTATTCTTGTGTACGATAATAAGAGTGAATACCAATTCACTATTTGAAATAGGGTAAATGAATCTTTCATCGATTATCTTTTGCAGTTCTTTCACAATGTCTTTAAGGGAAGGAGTCATTCTCCTCTCAGGTTGGTGAACAAGTTTACATCTCTCTTTAATTTAGATGTGATTTTTATCAATTAAGGGACACAACCCTTTCATTTATTTGTATTCCCAAGCAAAGGAATAAAGATGTTGTATCAACAAAATGAAAAATTTATCTTATTGCTCTATTCAGAGGGAAGGATTGGTTTTCATTGTTTTAGATGGACTAATTCTCGCAATATTAGCATGATATTGATCAGAAGAACTACTGAATAGTAGTTCCCATGGGTTTTTCTCGAGATTCCCTAAGGATTATTCTACTATTTCATAGATTTTCATGGTAGCAGGATGTTGATTTTGCAGAAAATTGTCAATAAGGTCAGCCCCATATAGTTTTGTACTTTCCTACAATGGTTTCTACTGTAGAGATTGGGTAATGGGATATTTGATAGAAATATTCATATTCTTATTCCTTTACCCAGAAAGGTAAATCATGCCCAATAATAGGTTGAGAATGGGAATATAATGTAAGTATATTTTTGAGATACCTATTTTTACTCATCATGTTTCCATTCCTACAATTTGTAGAATTCCTGCAGATACTCCGTTAGATCTAGAATTCTAGTTAAATTAAACACAAGAAAATTGCTGATATTCAAGAGAGGAGAGAAAGAAATTGCTCCATAAAATCAAAGCATTAAATTAATGAAAAATAGTAATACGTGAGAAACGAAACTTCTAATCCCAAAGGGAGGTGTTTATATATAAATTGCCGAATATAGAAAACTAGGAAAAAACTAGTAAAAAACTAGAAAAACATAAGAAAAGCTAAAGGGAGGCCTAAAATAGTGAGAATGACTCAAGAAAACCTATTTCAACTATCATCCATGAGGAAAGCATGAGGAGGGGCACATTTCCCAAGGAATGCAACTTTAAAACATGATAAAATGGTCTGGGGGACCAAATCCCTTCATTTAAGGGGGAATCTTCATGTTGGGCACCAATCCTCAAATAACTCAAGTGGATGAGGTGTGGTTAGGTGTGAACATGAACTTAGATGTCTAAATGGTTTAGGAATGTGGTTGGACCAATATTTCCATAATACTAAGCCTTTAAAGGAAAAAAAATAAGAGAAAGTTGGTCCACCGAGCTAGTTTACCAAAAACCAAGTGTGAACATGATTTTAAGTGCATGTGGCTAAGTCAAGGATACTTAGGCTAAAAAATAAATGTAGATGTTAGGATCGTATTTCGACACCAACCCTTCATCCTAACTCACTTATCTAAGCTGTGTCCCAGCCAAGACTCCATGTTAGGTACTCAAGTACAATAAATAAAACATCCTCATAAAATGAAGAAAGAGGGAAAACCTCGCAGGAAACCACCCCAAAAAAAAAGAGGAAAAAAAGTGCTAAGTGGCCAGAAGGGCCTACTCAGATGTCTCCACCACTCCAAGCATATCTCTCAGTTTTGAAAATTTCTTTTCAGTGAAAAACATGGTGAAGATGTCTGCAACCTACTGCTTAGTGGGGCAGTACTGTAGTGATATGACTTGGTCACGGATTGGCTCGCGGATGGAATGCATGTGAATCTTGATGTGCTTGGTCTTCTATCTCTGAATTAGATCAATCGATATCTGAATGGACCCTCGATTGTCACAAAATATGATAGTTAGAAGTGGATACTGAATACCAAAATCGGAGAGAAGCCCCTGCAACCAAATGGCATGTGTAGCTGCATTCGTTGCACCTCTATACTCTGCCTCGACTGTAGATCAAGAACTCATGGATTGATTCTTACTAGACCATAAAAAAGGCCTTGAACTAAGGTTGAGAACATATCTAGAGGTGGACTTGTGGTCTTTACCATCACCAGCACAATCAAAATATGTGTACCCAATTAGTCAAAGTGGGTAATCTACAACATTAAAGATACCAAAACTGGAAGTACCTTTCACATATCTAAGGATTCTCTTTGCAACTTTCTAGTGAAGCTCATGGGGCGCCTGCATATATCTAGAACAAATTACTACTGCAAAATATATATCAGGTCGGGTGTGATTAAGATACAACAAACTCCCAACGAACTGTCGATACATTGTATTGTCCACCAAAGGTGTAGTACCCACATCCTCAAATCTGATCCCTGAAAGAAAGGGAGATGTTGTTGGCTTGCATTCTGCCATCGGAAGGTGGAAAAATATATCTGATGCATACTATACTATGCCATATTGATCCATGAAGTAGACTAAAAAACTTCAAGACCAAGAAAGTAGTGCAACAGTCCCAAATCTGTCATGCAAAATCGATTGTGCAATGTTGATTTTGCCGAATCAATAGCTGAGGTGAGGTCCCCTATCATCAGTATATCATCTAAATAAAGTACTATCAATAATAGGGAATCATCATGTTGCATCAAATAAACATTCATACCATATTTGCATCGAATGAATCCAATGGAAAGCAGGAAAGAATCCATCTTTGCATACCAGGCTCTGGGAGCCTGTTTTAGGCCATACAAAGATTTCTTTAATTTGCAAATGAGGGAAGAGTTTTGAATGTATCTGTGTGGCTGATCCATATATATCTCCTCCTTTATATCTCCACGAAGAAATTCACTCTTCACATCCATGTGATGAACTTCCCATCTGTGAGAAGCAACAATGCCTAAAACTAGTCGAATCGAGTCCATTTTTGCAACAGGTGAAAATGTCTCTATGTAGTCTATGCCATGTACTTGTGAGTATCCTTTTGCAAAAATTCAAGCTTTGTACTTGCTTATCTCACCATCTACATAAATATTTGTTTGATAGATCCATCAGCATCAAAAGAGCTTTCTTCCTTTCAGAAGTGGAACCAAGTCCCATGTGTTGTTTTCCATGAGAGCAGAGTACTCTTTATCCATGGAAGCCTTCCAAAGAAGGTTTCCAGCAGCCTCAGAGTGTGAAAATGGTTCGGTGGAAACCACGGCTTGAAGAGCCCCAAAAAACTATGTTCTAGTCCTTCTCACATTCACAGCATCACCGACTAGTTCACCCGCATCATGGAGGGTTTTCTCTCCCCAGGTTGGCAGCTAAGTTGGAGCAGCCATGACCTGCTCCTCATCCTCTGAATCAAACACAAGAGGCTTATCTGATGGTTGCTTTGAAGTGCTCGAAGAATTTTCAAACTCATCCTAATCAGCAGTAATAAGAAGTTCCTCAGTAGGGTCTGCTGGAAAATCATGCAATGATTCTTCTCAAAACGTTACACATCGAGCTACAAGGGTCTGCTGGAAAATCATGTAGTGATTATTCTTCAAACTTTACACTTCAAGCTACAAGGAAATTTTCAATGTGAGAGTCTAGAAATCTATATCCTTTGACACTATTAGGATATCCAACAAATATACATTCAACACTTTGAGGCTCCAAAGCCTTCCTCTTATCTGTTGGAATGTGAGCCCGTGTTTGTGAACAAAAAAAAGAAAAAGTGCGACACTTTCAGTTTCTTACCAGTCCAACATTCAAATGGAGTGGTGCCTTTGAGTGCTTTGTAAGCAATGCAGTTTTGAATGTATGCTGCACGAATAATAGCTTTAGCAAATAGGTTAGGAGCTAATTATTTGGATTGTAGCATACAATTGGCCGTCTCTTTAAAGACCGGTTTTTCCATTCCGCGAAACCATACTGGTGTGGTGTATATGACACTGTGTGTTGTAGTTGTATACTTGCATCAATACAAAGTTGTTGCACATATTTGTTGACATACTCCCCACCATTGTCAGTACATAGTATCTTAGTCTCACACCCAGACTCATTCTCAGCAAGTGCTAAAAATTATATAAGGCATTCAAATACTATTAATTTTAATTTCAGAAAAGATACCCAAGTAAAGCGAGAGAAATCATCTATGAAGGTGAGTACATATCGTGCCTTACTGATTGAAGATTGCGGGAATGGGCCCGTGATGTCACTGTGAATCAGCCTAAGAGGTGAAGAAGCTCTTTGTGCCTTCCCTTTGTCAAACTTTTTCTTCAGATGGTTGCCAAGAATGCATCCTTGACATATAATGCTTGTGAATTTAACAATGGGCAATCCTTCTACCATGTTCTCCTTGTTGTGTTGATGCAAGTAATTATAGTTTAGATGGCCAAATATTTCATGCCATAACCTATTGATATCATTATATTTTGACATAAAATAGTGCTAATAGATTTAGGAATAAATTGGGAGAAGAAACAAAAAAAAGAGCCGCGATTTGAAATTCCATGTGTAAGATGTAAGCCTGTGGAAATATCAGTAATCACTGTAGAGTCCGGAGTGAACACCACCTTCCTTCCAGAGCTGGAATGAGTGATCTGATATATCGAGAGAGGATTTGTAGATAGTGAGGGAACATGAAGCACTTTTGTGAAGCATCCCCCTTCAAGGTCTGCAATTCCTTCTCTGCACACCTTTGTGGGTGTGGCATCTCCCAGGTAAATTGGGGATCTGGTGCTTTCTTCGGTGGAGGAAAATCTACCTTTTGATGCAGCCATATCATTCTATGCACCTAAATCAAGTATCCAAGATAATGAAGTGGATGTGACATCCATTAAAGCATGACCATCTTGTGCTCCCCCTCTCCCATCTCCCATTCCATTATCATCCTTCATCTTTGCATTCTCAGGCATGGTGAGATTGTGCTGCTGCAATTGCTTAGCCATGTCATCAATTGTTTTCCTCATGCAATTTTCTTCGGGATGAAAACCTTTGGAAAGTAGCTGAAAAGTGTTATTTCCTTCTTCTTCTTACCCATAGGAAAAGAAGGTCTCTATGAATATTGTATGGGTCTCTCATTCTTTGATTAATTAAATTTACCCTTCCTTTTTTGCTTGTCTCTTCCACTACTCTTTGGAGCATCAGTAGCTGCAAGTGCTTGGTTCTCTGAATTCTTTATGGCACCCAATTGGACTAAGTTAGCTTGATCTTGAGTCAATACTTCAATGAAGTCATTCAATGGAGGCATTTTCCATTTTTCCTCAGTCAATTTAGATGCCTGAAAAGATGATACAAATACAAAATATTCAGGGCCTAATTTCGAGAGAATTGAAAGGATGAGTTGATCTTCCTCTTTCTTCACTCCACATGCATAAAGTTCTACAAGGAGGGATTTAAAATTTGTGAAGTATCCTTGCAGGTTTCTGAAATGAGTCAAATTGAGGGATATGATTTCATTCTCCAGTTGATGCACTCTCATTTCATCCTGCTTGTCGAGTAGTCCTTCCAATGTGTTTTAGACTGCATCGGAAGTAGTGGCTTCACTGACATGAAAGAGGAGTTCTCTAGAAATTGGTAGGAATATCAGCCCAATTGATTCATATAATTTATTCAAATACTTTATCTTCTTTGCTGTAGAAGCCATTTTAGTCTTCATTCCCATTCTTTCCCTGTAAATCCCTTTTCTTCGGAGGAGCAGAGTGATCTTTGTCTTCGATTCGAGGTAATTGGAAGGATTTAGAACGAGTTTTGTTGGCTGACAGAGATGTTCCATTTCTTATTTCTGTTTCCCCTAATGATCTATACCTTCAAATAAAACCATGTACAATTCACTAGATCCGAACTAGCTTTAATACCATGTAGAATTCCTGCAGAAACTCCAATAGATCTAGAATTCTAGTTAAATTAAATACAAGTAATTTGTTGATATTCAAGAGAGGAGAGAAATAATTTGCTCCATAAAATCAACGTATTAACTAATGAAGAATGTTAATTCATGAGAAACCAAACCTCTAATCCCAAAGGGAGGTGGTTATATAGAAATTGCCGAATCTAGAAAAATAGGAAAAAAGTAGTAAAAAACTAGAAAAGGGTAAGAAAAGCTAAAGGGAGGCCTAAAATTGCAAAAATGACTCAAGAAAACCTATGACAACTATCAGCCATGAGGAAAGCATGAGGAGGGGCACATTTCCCAAGGAAGGAAACTTTAAAACATGCTAAAATGGTCTTGGGGACCAAATCCCTTGATTTAAGGGGGAATCTTCATGTGGGGCGGCAATCCTCAAATAACTCAAGTGGATGAGGTATGGTTAGGTGTGAACATGCACTTAGATGTCTAAATGTTTTAGGAAAGTGGTTGGACCAATATTTCCATAATATTAGGCCTTTAAAGGCAAAAAATCAAGGGAAAGTTGGTCCACCGAGCTAGTTTACCAAAAACCAAGTATGAACATGATTTTTAATGCATGTGGCTAAGTCAAGGATACTTAGGATAAAAAATAAATGTATATGTTAGGATTATATTCCAACCCAATTGATATAAGCATTAACCATATCTAACCAGGGTCTCCTTAGAATGGGAGGATAGCCATTGAACTTGGTCTTGGGTTGGAGTCCAAGGAATTATGTGCGGTACTCCTAGGAGTCGATAGATACTATCGCATCCTCAATAAGACCCTAAAGGGCTATTGTCGATCTACCTGCAAGTTGTAGGAATTTGGTGATTTCCTCAAGGATCCTTGGAGGTTGAGCATCAATATAGTTTCCCTAGTGATGACATTAATTACAACCCCAATGTCGACTAGTGTGTTAACGACTAGAATATTGTCAATGTGTACATCCACTAGTGAGCTTCCAAGATCAAAATAATATGGGGAGATGACCTTCCCAATAATTAGATCAGCAAGCTACCCAACAACGTTGATAATGGGGGCATCTCTTTTCCTTCTTACATGCCTCTTAAAACACTCTTTGAGCATGTTATAGATGGGAAAATCTTTGATGTCTTGGAGGAGGGTATTTTGAACCAAAGGTTCTTCAGTTCTCCCAGAAGTTAAACTTCCTCTAGGTTGTATTTCTTAGGTTGGACTAACCTTTCAAGATAGGGATATATGTTGGTTTGAGTGGTACTATCTTCCTTCTCTCCTTAAATATCTTCAGATGGAGAAGGTGGGTAAGAATATGGAAGTATCGTTTGAGATCTAATGTTGATTTATTGGATCTTCACATAATAGGTTGGATAGGATGTTCCCCACTATAGGCATGTTAGGTCTGCTTGTTATTTGGGTTAAAATTGGGTTGAGTAGGCATCTGAGGTTTCTTGTGTCGATTTTTGTGGGGTAGTTGTTGTTAAGGATGAGGAGGAGGCATTAAGGGACATGGTTGGGTTTCCTAAGGCTTCCATCCTTGTGAATGGTTTCCCCATTGAGGAGTTCTAGATTGATATGGATACAAGGGTGGATTAAGGGGCTGACAAGGATATTGAGGAGAGTGAGATCAAGGGGTATGCATGGACCAAGGTGACCTGGTTGGAGGATACCAAGGCTAAAAATGTGCATTGTGATTTGGATTGAAGCAAGAGTAGTGCACACCTTGAATGCCTTGCTAATATGTGGAGGGGCCTTGTGGCCTTCTCTAATTGAAAAAAAAAATATAATCCAAGGGACCCTCTACCCCTTGATATGCAACCATTAGACGTGTTAGAGAGAGGAATTTGTTAGTATCATGGTTCTCCTCACAGATAGAGAAGACTTCTATTATATTCAATGGGCACTCATTTCTAGGGTGCCTCTTAGTGAATCTAGGGAAAAAGATATCAAGTGCCCTTTCTATATCTTGTTTCTTCTTGTTAATCTATATGGTGTCCATTTTTAAGAAAAATCCATGCAACATTTCACTCTTCAAATATTTTAGCATTTTCACTGTTCCATGTTTGATAGTTGATGTAGAGGGAGAAGAACTTACCATGCCTTGACTAAACGTACCTCTCTTCCTTGTAGCCCTTTAATGATTGTTAAATACTATATTGATGTCATCATAGGTCAGCTGGTAAATGTCTCCACCAGACAACATATTAAGGGTCTTAAATAAATCCTCTCTAATCCCCTAGAGAGGTACAAGCTTTAGTGATTCTAGGTCAAAGGTGTAGTTAGATATTTTATAGTTGAGTTGAAACCTTTCCTCTTAATCTTGTAAGGATTCATCTAGTCCTAGGGTCATCCTGAAGATATCCTCTTTTGTGTCCCTTGATATAAAATAATCCTTGTATTTATTGTTAAAATTTTGATGAATTTCTACACAAATAGTGATGTTGCCTCTTTCTAAGCTTATGAAGTAGTGCAAGGTTGCATCCTTGAGAGTGGAAGGAAACAAGTTTAGATTATTCTCATCATAAGTGTAATCATAAGTTCTACAAACCACAAAAATATCAAACATGAATGTATCAAGGTCCTCGGAAGTTAGGACATGGAATTGTGGGAGAGAAGAAGGGCTTATATTATTCATTCTGTCTTCCCCATTGTTTTATCTAATAGGAGTGAGCTTACATCACCTGTTTTGAGTGATCTATTGAGTAGGTGATGTAGGTTCTTCCTCCTTTATGGGATCTTCAAATATATTTGGTTTCTCATGTAAAGGATTCTCCAATTCCTTTGTGATTAGAGTAGAAGTTACATAGTCACAAAAGAACAATGATGGTTAAATACTTGTAGGAGTGGGGGTTTTTGGAAGAATTTTTCCTGTGTTTCCCCTAACCCTACGAGCCATGAAATTAATGATTTCATGTTTTTTTATATTTTTTTCTTCTTTTTTTTATCTTTAGAGATACACAAAAACCTGATTTCAAGGAATTTTTTGTTTTCAAGATATATAAAATAGATAGCAACTCAAAACAGAGTCAACACTTACTTTGAAACCTCTCAAGCAACAGTTCCAAAAAGTGATGAGCTATGGTATTGCAATAAGAATGTTACAACTCCCTAGGCTATCACCTTTAATTTGTCAACTAGGGATTTGTACAAACTTAAGAGGTGACAGTGTTTTATGAACAATAACCTAAGTTCTACTCACGTTGTTCAGAGGTAGTGGACCAAACCAAGACATACAAAGACCATCCTATAAATTAAATCTATATTTTGCAGAAGGGAAAGATGTTGCACAAGAGGAAATCTAATTCTAATTCAAAAAAAATGAAACTATTGCATAAGAGGAAATTCCAATATACTTGCAGGAAATGTAAATGTTATGTGAAGGGAAACCCTAATCTACTTGTAAGAAATTTCAATATTTCATGGAAGGAAATCTAACCTAATTGCAAGAAATGAGAATTCTTGAAATGGAAACCTTAACCTATTATAAAAACAAATAAAAACAAAAACAAAAACAAAAGAAAAAAGAAACAAAACAAAAAAGAACCTATTATAGCTCCATAAAGTAAATAACATGAAATAAATCTTAACCATTGTGTCTAAATGATATTCTATTCTAATGACAAAATTCAGTAACTACTTCAAGAAGTGACAAAGTAAACTATCTTTGTGCTATTAAATTCATAATCTCAATCACTAACCATAATGGAAAAAATAAATTGTAGAGATGAAAATATGGATCCTAATTAGTCCTTGATATTCCTCTGTTGGGTGCTAAAAGGTGTCTTTTAAAACTCCTAATTGCCTCACATTAATTATCAACCTGGGTAGGTCTTTTTATTCCAAGAGTGTACACAATATGTGCAAGCTATAAATCGAGAGAGTAATGCTTTAAAATAAGTTATTAAATTCGTACAAGAGTAAATGGATGCAATCATAAATCTCAAGCTTGTAACTTTAAAGGAAATAATTCATCTAAGCATCATGAATCAATCTTTAGAAAAACCATAATTCAATCTTAATCAACCAAATTCGAATGATAATCAACCAAGAGCACTGTAGCATTAGCTGTGCTCTTTCAGTTGGACATAAACTACCGGATAGAAGGAAAGCATTTAATCAATAATGCTCTATTTGTTAATTAAACGGAAATGATTCTTTAACTAATAACTAATTCAATCCATGACATGAATGTAATAAATCCAACTAGTATTGCACATTAATGAAATGAATACCAAAAATCTGATTTAATGAAAATTAATCAACTGCAAAGCTGTAAAGCAAAGTAAACTTGCAAGAAACGGAAAAAGCATAAAACAAGGAATAGTAGTAAGATCCACTAGAGGCCGGGCCCTAGCCACCATAGAATACTGCTTAGCTACTTAAGAATATATGAATGAACAAAAACGCAAGTTGTATATTCATCGTGAAGGTCACTTTTCATTACAATATGATGTTGTTCTCCAAAATCATGCTTCGGTAAATTAAAATTACAATCGAAGTAGAAGACAAGAGATCCCTCTTCAGTTTTCCCTTTTATAATCAAAAGGAAAAAGATAAATGTGATCCCTCAGGATCAGGAGATCCTGAGGGATTCATAACTAAATGCTATCTTCAAACAATTCTTCTGTCTTGCACTAATCTCCTTGATTCGTTTCTTGGTTCAACCACACATGACGCATCTCATTTCCCTTGATTAGATTTTGTTGTTCCGACTTTGGAACAACAACTGTTCCATCTATTGTTTTTCTACATAAAAACTAATGAGAGTTAGTTTGGTCGGTCAAATCGTATCAATAGCAGTTTCATTCATTTCTTATCAAAATCCTATCAATATGTTATTATATCATGGTTCAAAATGGATAGGAAAGGACGAAAATGATAGTAATCAAGAGTAAATACATACCTATTGCAAGGCTCAACATACTCCCGTGCTTACCTTTTTTCATGTCCTCATGACAAATGAATGGTTCATATGTAATGTAGTTAAGGAGTACGATGGAGAAAAGGTTTCTTTAGTAAGCCTGAAACCATGATTTTGTGCCAAATTTGTAAAGGTTGTTTGTTCATGTCCTTCAGGTAACTCATAGTCAAACTGATACCCTTCAAGAGTATACCAAATAATGGGACATCTAAATCGACATCCCAACTAATAAGGCCCTTCCCTCAAGATAAGATTGTTGTATGTGATTAACCGACTTGTAGCAGCTTTGAAGTTCCCATAATTAAATAGTTCTCTTTCCTTAACACTTTTAGCTGAAACCATCCATCTCATTTTGGATGCAATCAAGGATATTTCCTGGATGGAGAGGAAATGTGTTGTTCCTTTTTGTACAATTTCCTTATGTATGGGCCCTAAAATTTGAATCACCCCTTCTTCTGTCATCAGCCTCTTATGTTTATAAAATAGTTGCAAAGTGTGAGTAGGCTCACTCCTTACCCAGAGATCCAACCTGTGTTCCTATCTTTGGAACGAATTATACGCCTTAAACCACTTAAGTTGATTAACTGCAAAAGAGATAAAAGCCTGGAATTGAGTATCTCCAATAAAAGGGCTAGGGTTGTTATCCACTTCTTCTAATATGAAATTATGCAGATAAAATTCGCAAAGAAGCCTTTGGACTTTTGCCCCATGTTCCTTGCAGTAACTTATAAAATCTTTAGTTGTCTTTAATTTGATTGGCTTTCCAGCTCTTACGGCTTTAATATTTAACAATAAGTACTGCTCTAATAAGAACAGGGCATAATTTGTGGCAAGAGACCTACATGTCAAGACATCTGAATATAGTGAGAAAATGGTGTCTATCCAATTCTTGGCTCTATCCAGATTGGTCTTCACCTTCTTCAGCTTCTCTTCTTCCTGTCTAAATCTATCAAAAGTCTCATTCTTAGTTATGGTTGATTCCCTAACTGTTTTTGCAACTCTTGATATTTTTGGATGGGAATTGTCTCTTGTTCACATCATTCTAGAGCAAGTTGGGCTTGCATTAGTTCTTCCTATAGCTTTAGAAGAATAGGGTCTTTGCTTGATAGGATACCCTTGGCTTGCTCTTTTGTATGAGAGCTTATGCTATGAGAGGATATTTCCTTGGTCTGTAGTTTATTATAGGAGGACCATCCCTCCATCTAAATGGTTGCATCCACTAGGTCTGCATGAAAATTTGCCTAGGTGGCTATTGTTTGAGTAGGAATGAGTTCAGTTTGTGTTTTTGTTGCCCTACGCTTACATATTTCCATTAGTGTAGCCATAGAGACTGCCTTCGGAGTAGTGTTCTGGGCTTTGTTGTTTGCAATTTCCTTAATCTTCCGATGTAGCCTTTTAACTTTATTTTGAAGCTTTTGGTATTTTTGTCTTTGCTTATTTAGATTTTCTCTGGCTACTCGCCTCTTCCGAGGAGCATATTTTACACTAACAACCTTGTCAATAGCTTCTGTATCTAAATATTCTTGTTGTTTATCATGGTTGTGTTCCAATAGAACTGTGTCGCTGCACTGGTTGTCAGATTCATGAATAACTTCTTTGTCTGCTTCCTTTCCTAGTCTGTAGCTTCTGAAGAAGGCAGAATTTCTGTATGCCTAGAATATTCTGGGGATTGGGCTTCCATTAGGTTAGGATCAAGTGATCCTCCAGGCTTCATTTATGCATTCAGATTTTCTAGGACCTGAGCCATCCCTGTCTCAAAATCCTACAAAATATCATTTTTGGGGTTCATGGTTGATGTTTGGGGAGGCTCTTCTTCATTTTCTATTTCATCATCAAAGTTTTGTGCCCTTTCTTGCTCTGAATCTAGTCTATCCTCTTCCTCAGGTTCTCATTCTGAATTAGCCTCTTCCCCAGGTTTTGATTCCAAATGACATCCTTTCCCTTGTTCAGGTTCTTCCTCTACTTCTGACTTAGAGTCCTATATACTAAATAGTCTAGATGGTTCAACACTATCTTATGGATTTACAGACATTTTCTAGGCTATATTTAACCTTGCAAACCTCCTGCACTCATGGGGTTCAATGTTTGAGCAGGTAGTCCTTTTTCTTTTCGGAATAGGGCTCTGTTGACTTATCTCCGAGATTGAACGATTTTGGATTACAGGGTTTTGACTAATCCCCAAGGGCGCTATGAGACCATCCCAAGTTAAGTTTTGATGAAAAAGGTTATGGCTAAAAATTATTCTAGTCAATCCATGGTGGCTAACTACGGTTCCAAGGTGCCTAGCCCATCTTATTCTATCAGCAGTATCATGCAGCAATGAACTCAAGAAAGATGGCAGATTGGAAATGATATTTAGTTTTAAAACATCTAAAATTTTGAGTTGTCGTGGTCTTACCACATCATAGTCCATCACAAGTAATGTACCTCTGGACAACAATTTTGAACTCATGCCATGGTTCTGCCAGAGAAGATGGTTGTATGCCCTTGCCTTTCTTGGTCAATTCCTCGTCTGCATCTCTAAAAATGTCCATCGCGTCTTGTAACATTACATGTTTTTTTGGCCATATAATTCCTTCTGCTGGTAGCCTAGATACTTTAGCTATTACAATGTCTGATACTATGATTCTTCTACCTCTCACTAGGGATTTCCCATTCTGTAGATGTTGTAGAAACTGAATAGTGATTTCCTCACTAGGGGCTGGAATCTTGTGAAATATGCCACCCTATGCAGACCAGAATTTTCCTAGCTCTGTCAGAGACTTCCGGCACTAAAGGTTCCCTGCACATTGTCTTACCACCCATAATGCTTGAGTTCTTCCTACTATTGCAAAGGATTAGTACGGTGGAGAAAACACAGCAATGGATAGCAACAAAGAGATAGAACAAGTAGTTGTAACATCTACGTTTTACAATGTTAAACGATATTTTTATGAGAATTAATTAATTCAAGTACTATTATTTTTCCACACACCACATGGTCATGGAATACCATATCAACCTGTGAAATCCAATAAAACAATTATAACACATGCACGAGTGTAATGGAGGTCCCCGCACTAAAGGTTCTCGACGCACTATCTTACCACACATCATGCTTGAGTTCTTCCTACTATTGCTAAGGATTAGTGTAGGGGAGTAAACACAACAACAAATAGCAACAAAGCGATAAAACATTAAGCAGTTGTAACAGCTACATTTTACAATGTTAAACGATATTTCTACGAGAATTAATTAATTCAAGGACTATTATTTTGCCACATGCCATGTGATCATAGAATACCATATCAACCTATGAAATCCAATAAAACAATTATAACGAATGCACAAGTGTAATGGAGGTCTCCTCCCTCCTTCAATATGAGAGGTCACCTACGACCAAATGGATGGGGAAATGTTGTTCTGGTGGCAACATACAAGGGTGAAAGATATGGCATTAATATGAGACAGAGTATGTATATTAATGAAACGACTGTAAAAGGTATGGATATAATGAAAGTGATGTGTGTAATGATGGTTATTGATAAGAGACAAGATGATTTGGTTGACGATAGGTTATGCAGTAAGGAAAATGGACAACAATATGCAGGAAAAATATGCTTTGCTAACGATATTCCGACTGAAAATGATATGATTGTTTAAAAACATTAACTCATGCATAAAGTCTCAAGTTAGGGAGAAATTAGAGAAATAATTCTTCTGATAAAAAGAAAAGTAAGAAGAGGGTATTATAATAATTACTAATGTTGAAAGTAGAACATCAATACCATAAGGAGAGTTTTTGTTGCTAGCAGACATCCATATCCTTGACAAAGCTGCTTTTAAACCCATATGAGCCAGGATCCTCAATTTATAGTTGGAGAATTCTATTGTTGCTTCTACAGAAGAGATTACTGTGCTAGCATGGTAAGTAGATGACCACACTGCTACTCACTGGGAAGTAGAAAAAGTGATCAGGTCGACTCATGATGACACCTCCTGTTCCAAGGATATTTTAGCCATCCAATTTATCATAACCCTAGTGTGGTGGCCATATTGGTAATTTCACGTTACTACATCCTTATGAAGATGGTAGGATGGCTCTTAATGAGACCCCCTATCCTCTATCCATAGACAAAATTTTGTTGTTATTACACATTTTTATAATAAATAGAGGGAGGTTGAGTACTCCTTAAGAGCGGGGATGGTGGAAGAAGTTGAACATGTCAATAGAAAAGATATACTTGTAATCTCACTTATAATAGATTGAGAGGATTATAACCATGAGGGGTGGAACCAACATGGTAAAGATGATCAATCAGTATCATATACAACAAAAATCAATAGAGTAAAGTAATATATAAATAATTGTGTCCCCCTTTCAAAAAAAAAAAAAAATATCATCAAGAAGTTGTCTTGTTAAAGATCATAACATTAAGTGTATTCACTTTCTTCAATAGAATCCATAGTTCTTGTCCTCATAAAAGTATTGTACTTCATGCCATGAAAGGGAATTAGAAAAATTGTGCTGAGATGAGCTAGGAATAATTCTGCAAGTGTTGTTCAACATCACAATAATGCAAGGAAAAGGGTGTTGTCACAACTTCAAGAAGCAAAAATGTTGTTCCAAATATTGAACAAAAGCTATTCAAAAGTGGGAACAACAAAACACTCTCAGAGAAAAAGGTGATGTTTGAACATCAAACAACAAAAAGTGTTGTTCCAAAGTTGGAACAACAAACAAGCAAAAAGTGTTGTTCCAAAGTTGAAATAGCAAAGAAAAATGCAAAGGTGGGAACAACAAAAACAAAAAAGCATTCCTCTGATGTGGGAAAATGAAAAAGTGTTGTTTTGAAATGGGAATAGCAGAAACGAAAAAGTGTTTTTCCGAAGTGGGAACAACAAAAACAAAAAGTGGTGTTTTGAAGTGGGAACAACAAAAACAAAAAAGTGTTGTTCCGAAGTGGGAAAAGAAATAACGAAAAAGTGTTTTTTTGAAGTGGGAATAACAAAAATGAAAAAGTGTTGTTTTGAAGTGGGAACAACAAAAACGAAAAAGTGTTGTTCCAAAGTGGGAATAGCAAAAGCGAAAAAGTGTTGTTCCGAAGTGGGAATAACAAAAACAAAAAGTTGTTGTTCTGAAGTGGGAACAACAAAAATGAAAAGGTGTTGTTCCAAAGTAGGAACAGCAAAAAAAATGTTGTTCCAAAATGGGAACAACAAAAATGAAAATGTGTTGTTCCTCTGTGGGAACAACAAAAATAAAAAGGTGTTGTTCTGAAGTGGGAACAACAAAAATGAAAGTGTGTTGCTCCGAAATGGGAACAAC
Organism: Pinus taeda; assembly: GCA_000404065.3. Lineage (NCBI taxonomy): Eukaryota > Viridiplantae > Streptophyta > Pinopsida > Pinales > Pinaceae > Pinus > Pinus taeda. The sequence goes on along the minus strand of APFE031089217.1, from coordinate 201,012 downwards.
AAAAATGAAAAAGTGTTGTTCTGAAGTGGGAACAACAAAAACAAAAAAGTGTTGTTCCGAACTGGGAATAACAAAAATGAAAAATTGTTGTTTTGACGTGGGAACAAAAAAAAAACAAAAAAGTGTTGTTTAGAAATGGGAACATAAAAAAAAAAAGTGTTGTTTTGAAGTGGGAACCGCAAAAACAAAAAGGTGTTGTTCTGAACTAGGAATAGCAAAAATGAAAAAGTGATGTTCTGAAGTGGGAACAACAAAAACAAAAAGTGTTGTTCCGAAGTGGGAACAACAAAAAGGAAAATGTGTCGTTCCAAAGTGGGAACATAATAAATGGAAAAGTGTTGTTCCGAAGTGGGAACAACAAAAATGGAAAAGTGCTGTTCCGAAGTGGGAACAACAAAAACGAAAAAGTGTTGTTCTGAAGTGGGAACAACAAAAACGAAAAAGTTTTGTTCAGAAGTGGGAACAAAAAACAAATAAGAAACATAGAAAATAAGATATGCAATCATATTTACAGTTTTTACAAAAAGAAATAACTTTTTACAACAAGGGAGTTGTCGAAGGATTACCTTCTGTAGCTAGAATTTAGATGGTAGAGTCCTCATGTATCTACTGGTAAAAGGATTCTCTTGTAAGTGGTTTTTGGTAGAGGTGCACCCGATGCCCATTTGATTTAAAGGAAAAACCAGACCCATCAACGGTGGCCAATGTAAGAGTGCCATTGTCATGTACTTCCTTTATTTCATAGGAGCCTAATCATCTAGTTTGTAGTTTACCAGGGAAGTCTTGAAAGATGGAATCATAAAGAAGTGCCCAATCGCCCTCATGAAATTTCTTTTTCTTAATCAGGGAATCATGCCACTTGCCTCTTTGTTTTTCAATGAGTACAATATGTTGTAGAGCCAATAGCTTAATTTCATCTAATTCATTTTTTTGTTGTAGTCTGTGAATGTGGGCTTCAGTTAAATCTAGTCCCACTTCCTAGGCTATCCTTAGTGTTTTTATCTCAAATTCTATGGGGAAAATGGTTTCCTTACTAAATACAAAATGATATGGAGAGTGTCTAGTTGTGTTCCTCCAAGTCTTTTGATAAGCCCACAAGGCCTTTGGTAGTTGAGTCACCCAGTCTCTTTTGTACGATGAGACTATCTTCGTTAGAATAGCTTCAATTACTTTGTTGGTAGTCTCCACCTTCATGTTCGCTTGCAGGTGATACAGAGAGGTAATTCTATGGACAATGTGATGATTATTCAGTGTAGCGACAATCTTATGGCCTACAAATTGTGGCCCCCAATTAGTAATTACTTCTCTAGGTAAACCATATCACACAAAAATTTCAAAAAGAAAATTAATCATTGTTTCCTCTATTTCTCTTAGTAATGCTACTGCTTCCACCCATTTAGTCATGTATTCTGTTTCAACCAATATATATGATTTATGATTGGAGGGTGGGTTGATTGGCCCGATGAAATCTAACCCCATCACTCAAAGGGTTCTATCACCAGCTATGGATGCAAGGGCATCTCATCAGATTGGCCAAGGCCGCCCATCCTTTCGCAACTATCGCATGCTTGGACAAATTTCTTAGCATCCTTAAAAATCGTGGGCTAGTAGTAGCCCATTTGCAAAGTTTTATGTCCAGTTCTGTGGTCTGCAAAATGTCAAATACAAGGTCCATCGTGGCAGGCTTTTAAGATATCGTAAATTTCATCATCCCTGATACACCTGTGGATGTGTATATCGACCCCTATGTGAAAAAGGTATCCTCCGATCGTTGCACTGCACTATTGATTTCCTTGCTCTAGGTGTCAGATGTTTGGGCAGTTTTCCCATTCCTAAGTAATTTTCCACATCTATGTACCATGGTTTTTTTACATCCACAACAAATAGGTGTTCATCCAAAATTTGGTCTTCTACCACCATTGCATTGTCTATTCTTGGAACTCGGGAGAGGAAATCAATCACAAAGTTTTCCCTCCCTGGTCGATCCTTTATAGTTATCTCAAATTCTTGCAAAAGTAGTAACCAACGTGTCACTCTTCCATTCGTAATGGGTTTATTAGCTAAATATTTGATAGCAAAGTGATCAATATACAGAACTACAGTGTTTCCAGTTATATAGTGTCTGAATTTGTTAATAGCATAAATAGGAACTAGAAACTCTTTCTCTGTTACTCTGTAATTCAACTCAGCAGGAGTTAAGTTTTAGCTAATGTAATATATAGCATAGGGTTTCTTTTTGTCTTCTTGGCCAAGAACTACTCCAATGCCTGAATCTGATGTTGCTAATGAAATATGGATGGTATATCCCAATTCGAGCATTGTAATACTAGTGTTGTTGATAGTAGCCATTTCAACTCTATAAAGGCAATGTCACATTTGTCAGTCCATATAAAATCAATATTTCCTGTTAAGGAATATAATGGTGCAGTAATCTATGAGATGTTCTTTATAAATCTACGATAATATCTTACAAATCCCAAAAAAATACGTACCTCTGTTTGAGTTCAGGGAGTAGTTAATAAGAGGATTACCTATATTTTGCTGGATCTACCTGAATTCCAGTTGTTGAAATGAAATGACCTAGGATCAGGCCATCTATCATCATCATATGGCACTTCTCGTGGCTTAAGCATAGCCTAGTAGTGATACACTTCTCCAGGACTTTCTCCAATGCCTGTAATGCTTGTTCAAATTCATCTCCATAGGGTGTGAAATTGTCCATGTACACTTACAATCCTTCATTTATGAAGTCTGCAAAAATACTGTGTGTGGCTCTTTGGAATGTAGTAGGTGCATTGCACAATCCAAAAGGTAACACCCTATAAGCAAATGTTTCCCATGGGCAAGTAAAAGAGGTTTTTATCTTGGTCTTCAGGGGCAATCTGAATTTGGTTGTAGCCACTGAAGCCATCCAGGAAAGAGAAGAATTTCTTCCCTGCCAGTGTATCTAGGACTTGATTGATGAATGGAAGGGGAAAATGGTCTTTTTGCGTTTCCTTGTTGAGTTCTCTATAGTCGATGCATATTTTCCATTTCCCATTCTTTTTGGGGACCACTACTAATGGAGAAACCCATTTACTATTAGATATATCACAGATAAAATTCACATCTAATAGTTTTTTAAGTTACTCTTTAACAATATCCTTTAGGTGAGGATTTAATCTACGCTGAGGTTGTCGAATGGGTCTTGCATCTTTTTTGGTGTAAATGTGGTGCATGCATAGCTGAGGGTCAATCCCTTTCATGTCTATGTAATCCCAAGAAAAAGCCCCTTTATATTTCTTAAGGACTTGAATAGGTTTTTTTTTTTTGGTCATCACTTAGATTATTGTTAATGTTCAGGATCTTCCCTAGCTCGATTTCAATAGGTTTCTATTATAGACATTGGTTGTTGGTATTGGTTGGTCATTGATATCTCTTAGGGAATCTTCTTTAATTTCATTGTCAAGGACTACTTTAATCATGTGACATTTCAAACCAGACATTGTAGCAGGGTGATTGATAAAAGTATTAATGACATCATCTTCTATTTGGTTTTTAAATTCAAGGGCATCTGCCACAATCAATGGTGACCGAATATTTTCTATTAAGTATGTTACAGGTTGCTTCCTAGTTTTTACAATGGCTAGGATTGGCTAAGCAGGATGGTATAAGGCTAGATTCTTCACATCATTCCCTCTGATTATGGTCATACTACCTTGTTCGACAACCGATATAAGCATCAGCAGTTGCTAGCCAAGGCCTTCTTAAAATTAAGGGATGTCCATCTAGCTAGTTCCAAGGGTTAATAATAAAAAAATCTATTGGATATTCCCAAGTCTCTATGTTAGGGTCCCACCCTAACCCCCTTATTTATGTCATGGGATCACGTCATAGTTAAGAGTCAATAAAGCCCATATTAATATTTGTAATTGGTTAACCCGCAATTAATGACGGGACCACAGTTAGTTGCAAATGGGCGGTAGTATTAGATAGAGGGTAAATGGGCGGTAGTATTAGATAGACGGTATTAATAAAACCCACGGCATTGGCCCGTGGTATTGCATGTATGAGTCATATATAAAGGATAGAGACTCCCTGCGAGGAGTATCGTGTCTTGTTTTGTAATCGAGCTCTGCTCTATTGGAGGTTGCCCCCTCGAAGAGGCAAGTGAACATTACTCTCTAAATAATAAAATCATTGCTATTCTGTGCTCTGGGTATATTTTCTTCGCATATTCTGTGTTCTGGGTATATTTTCTTCGCATATTCTCTGTTCGGTATTACTTTGCAGGTTAAGAAGCATAACAAGTGGTATCAGAGCACTTTCCAGGGCTCGGTGGGATCTCCAAATTTTAGCAATTTTTTTTTTTTTTGGCTAGAGACATGTTCCGGCGTCTTTAAACCACGGGATCTGTCGTTAAGCACATAAACCTGTGGATTTGGGGAGGCATGCCCATAGGAAATACAAGAGGTGGTCACGTCTGTTGGACTCCCTTGTAACCCCTGTGGGTACCCCTTCGAGTAGTAGCGCATTAGACAGAACCGCGCACAGACTGTCTTCCACGTACCTTCCGGGTATATAGGAAGGCCCATAGCTACCTTGAAGCCTCGCCATAGATAAACCTTTGGCCGTCTTGTGGCTACAATACACCGAGAACAGCACTTAGAGAGATTACTCTCCCGTACGATAGGGTAGTCGGGTTTTACGGCTAAGGGTACAGTCGATCCTCCTTAGTTAGAGCCCTGAAACATTGGGCCAAGTACTACTGTCAGACCCTTATGTATATTGCGATCTGTAGCACCTGACACTCCTCAAGACCATAGTTCCCTTTCTATCGGGGGATCACACATCATCTATTCCAGATCAGCGAGTGCAGTAGTAGCAGACATCAGTTCCGCAGCTCTATCAGATCAGCAGCAACAGTGATCCACGATTCAGATCTCTCAGATCCACCAGATCAGAGTAGTTGTGAAGGGTTCCTGTGCCTGGCTATAATTTTCGCAGGACTTTTGGTGGCATAGACATTTTGAGGATTTGGCGACTGCAGTATTGATCAAGGAGTAAAACTCCGTTAGGAGATTTCCAAAAAAAAAAGTCTGATATCTTTCGAAGCACTTATTTGTGATCTAGCCCATCAGCATCAGGACAACGAGCTGAGCACGGTGGTACCATTCTATTTCTTCACAAAAAAAAAATTTCGGTCCCAATTTTTCAGCAAGTTGGTGTATGGTAGAAACTAGAGCTCAAGCAATGGCCAATGAAAGACTAGACAAACTTGAAACAGATATGAACAAGCTCAACAATAAGCTTGACGAACTATCTAGCATGGTACGACAAGCACTCGATAAGGGCAAGGAGCCAGCTCTCGAGGACCTCTATAATGACCATGAGGGTGAGTCTAGCCACTCTCCTCACATCTGGCACACCCATCCACCACCCAACAAAGATATCCCACTCAGTCAGCGACCTCCCAAGTTGGATATGCAGAAATTTGACAGTTCTAACCCGTCCGCATGGCTAGCACAAATGGAACAGTATTTCCAATTGAATCGTCTCCAAGATGATTGGACTAAGATTGGAGTGGCGACCATGTACTTGGACAGTCAATGATGGCAATGGGAGGAATGGTATCAGTGTCGCAATGCACCTTTTTCGAGTTGGGTCCAATTTACCAAAGCCCTTCGAGATCTCTTTGAACAGGGAGACTCCTTTTTGTGCAGTCTCACTAAGCTCCGACAGACGGGTACAGTGGATCAATATATCACTACTTTTGAAGCCTTAGCCTTCCGCACTCACCATCTCTCCGATGAGTTCTACACGAAATGTTTTATCAGTGGTCTTAAAGAAGCCATCAAAGCTCAAGTTCTACTCCACCACCCCCCACATGGTCAGAAGCTTGCCAGGTAGCCCGTAAGGTGGAACGTGCCATAACAGCCCAATACAGCCGCCCCAATTTCCCCACTAAAGGTCGTCCCCCACAAGCTCATACCACAACTCAGACACTTAAGGTCCAAAAGGTATCACCTCAGGAAATGGCTGAGAGAAGGAAGCAAGGACTATGTTACTACTGTGATGAAAAATATTCCCCTGGCCATAAATGTAAGGAGCCCAAGTTTTTTCAAATTGATGCCACTGACTACAGCTCCACTGAGGAAGATCCACCTCTTGAGGAACAGGAGGCGATAGAAGAAGACAACCAAAAGGAGATTGTATCTGACGACCCAGTTATTTCACTCAATGCGTTGGCAGGAATCTCTTCCCCTCAAACTCTCAAAATCAAGGGTTTTCTCAAACATCGCCCAGTAATAGTCTTGATTGATAGTGGAAGTACCCATAATTTCATCCATCAAAAAATCGCAGAAGCAGCACATTGTTTTGTACGGCAGTCTCTAACTTCCAGGTCCAAATTGCAGATGGGGGCACAATGAAATGTGAAGGCCGTTGTGAAAATGTCAAACTTCAAATGGGGGATTATCAGTTGAAAACCCACATGTTTGCCATACACATGGGGGGATGCGACATTGTCCTAGGTGCTGAATGGCTCCGCACCCTTGGGCCAATCACAATGGATTTCCAGGAGTTATATATGAGTTTTAAGCAGAACAACTCCACACATACCCTCCGTGGCCTCCAAGCGGGAGCACCCTCTGTCATCAGCTCGCATCGGATGGAAAAATTGTTAAAAAAGGGCCATCATGGAGTAGTAGCACAATTTAATGTAATCCAGGTAGTCGAAACCAGACCTCTGCCAATTCATCCTAAGATGCAGTAGCTTTTAAATACCCATCGAACGGTCTTTAACAAGCCTCATGAGCTTCCACCCTCGCGAGGGGAACATGATCATAGCATCACCTTGGTTCTAGGGGCTCAACCCCAAATGTGCGACCATACAGATATCCGTTCACTCAAAAGAATGAAATAGAAAAAATCATCAAGGAATTATTGGAAGCAGGTGTCATTCGTCCTAGCATTAGTCCTTATTCATCCCCAGTGGTCATGGTCCTCAAGAAAGATGGGGAGTGGCGGATGTGTCCCGACTTCAAGGCCCTCAACAAGTTAATAGTCAAAGATAAATTCCCCATTCTGGTGGTTGACGATTTGCTGGACGAACTCAATGGGGCGCAATTCTTCACCAAGTTGGATCTTCGCTCCGGCTATCACCAAATTCGCATGAAGGAAGTCGACATTCCCAAGACGGCTTTCAGAACTCATGAAGGCCATTATGAGTTCCTGGTCATGCCATTTGGTCTCTGCAATGCCCCTTCTACTTTCCAGAGTCTTATGAATCACATCCTCAAACCATATCTCAGAAAATTTGTCCTGGTCTTCTTCGATGACATTCTCATCTATAGTGGCACCTGGGCGGCACATCTTCAGCATGTAGATCTACTATTGCAACTGCTCCGCAAGCATAAATTATTTTTCAAGATGTCTAAGTGTGAGTTTGGCATGGAAGAAGTTGAGTATTTGGGCCACATTGTGGGACGTGAAGGTGTCAAGGTGGACCCCAAAAAGATCCAGGCAATGAAAGAATGGCCTCAACCAAAGACGTTGAAGAGCTTGAGAGGATTTTTGGGTCTCACAGGCTATTATCGTAAATTTGTCCGCAACTATGGCCGCATAGCGAAGCCCCTCACTCAACTCCTCAAGAAAAATTCCTTCTTCTGGACCGAGGAAGCACAACAGGCATTTACCGCGCTCAAAAACGCCATGTGTACCACTCCAGTCTTAGCTCTACCGGACTTCACCAAATCATTTGTCATTGAATGTGATGCATCGGGAACAGGTATGGGAGCGGTTTTAATGCAGGAAGGGCGACCATTGGCCTTCACCAGCCAACAACTAAGTGGGAGGAATCTGGGCCAATCTACCTACGAGAAGGAAATGATGGCCATCTTACATGCAGTAGAGACCTGGCGACCTTACTTGTTGGGATGACGTTTCCAAATCCGCACAGATCATCACAGTCTTAAATATTTTCTGGAGCAGCGCCTATCTTCCCCACAACAAAACAAGTGGCTCGCCAAAATGCTGGGATATGATTATGAGATCATTTACCAGAAAGGGAAAGACAACCGGGTAGCAGATGCATTTTCGCGCCAATTTGAGGAGGAAAGTACACTGCTCGCAATTTCCCTCCCCAGTCCAGACTGGATTGCAGTAGCTCGCAGGGAATGGTTTTCACATCCAGGGCTCTCCCAACTTATTTCTCAATTGCAGGTGGATCCTAATTCCAGCAAGGGCTACTCGTGGCAGAATGATATTCTTCACTACAAGGACAAAGTCGTAATATCACCAACATCCACCCTCAAAAGTAGCATTTTGGTAGAATTACACTCATCGCCCATTGCAGGACATTCGGGCTTCCAGAAGACGTATGCGCGCACCAGAAGATCATTCTTTTGGACCGGTATGAAACAGGACATCCTTACTTTCGTAGCAGAATGTGACGTCTGTCAACGCCACAAAGGGGAAACAGTCAACACACCAGGCACATTACAACCATTGCCCATTCCGGCGTCAATTTGGACAGAGGTCTCCATGGATTTCATTACAGGTCTTCCAAAGTCTGGGAACAAGTCAGTCATCATGGTGGTTGTGGACCGACTGTCGAAGTATGCTCATTTCTGCGCCCTACCC